>JAUYWI010124016.1:0-10187 GCA_034780595.1 Parotoplana pacifica | reverse complement strand
CAAGAATAACAGAAGAATAACACGTAATGTCCCGTTATTTTTGTGAAACTCTCCCGTTATTATTTTTTTAATATAACGGGAGATATTTTTTAGTGTGTAGAGTCTGTTTTACATTAACTGTATGGTAACTTTATTGCCACCCTGTATTATAACACTTTTAATAATGTATAATACTTTCATTGTATATTTTCATTGCATACTTCGTTGTATAATACTTTTATTACTTTATCTTTCATCTTACTTTAAAATCAAAACCCAACACAGAATCCAGTATTAGAGAATGAAATGTCTTTTCTACTAAGTGTTTTCTCCTCTTGGTAAAGTACACAACTTAGTCACAATAGAAATGGATGTGTAAACTTGTGATTTTGTGTTTATAATTTGTTGTTAGTTCGTTCAACAAAGCACTTCCTTTTCAAAATGTGCTTTACTGTTTTGTGGTTCATATTTAATTGGAGCCTTTGTTCGCGATGCGGCCGATCTTGAATAATATTTCCCACAACCATTAATGGCGTACTGAGTGGTTATCAACAAAAGTTATTTATTTATCATTACTTATCGTAATATTTTTTATGTGTATCAAAACTATGTGATGATGATTGTTTTATGCAAGATTTTTTAATGATCACAAACAGTTTATGACCCTCAGCCCTATTAGTGCTATTCAGATTTCATTGATACCAAGCATTATTATCAATATAAGCTATAAATAATATCCAAACTGTATTGTTCAATTTTAGAATAGTTATTGTTGTTAATTTATGATGCACATAGTTTTAGCTGTTAATAAAAACAATTTCTGTTTCTTTGTTCGTTTTGTTCTAATGATAACCAAGTTAGAAATCAATAATGCTAATTTCCTGAGATTAGAAGCAAATAGATTGGTATTTTTACTTGAAAACTACAAGTTAGGAATAACTAAGTGGCTCGCATAACTGATTGAATGACTATCTATCCGTGGTTCTATCTTAGCAAAGGCGAACTTTTATTTATAGTTGAATCAATGGCCCTTTAATTATTTTATAATCTTGAAATTAATTGTAGTTTTTAGCTAAATAAAATACATACAATATGAGTATAAATACTCAGTTATCATGGAAAATTCAAATGAACACTTAGTAGTAAACCATAAAATAAATTAGATATTTTTCATTTCAAATGTTACAAATTTTGAACAATCTTTATTTTTATTAGAATTACGCAATATACGTATGACCAAAGAGTAGGTTAGGCTCAATTTACTTAATGAAAGAAGAGCTCGAAAATGTAGTTTTATAAAAATTTACCTACAAAGTCATTTATTTTATATTTCAAATCTAAACGCTGCCACCAGCATTATGTCTCTGTGTACATCTGTGTACATCTCTGTGTACATCTCTGTGTACATCTGTGTACATCTCTGTGTACATCTAGGTATTATTGACTTACTCTTCTAGCTGTTTCTTGCGAATTTCCAATTTGTCAAAACAACGATTAAAGTCGGAATCGCCACAGATTTCAGATACCATATTTTCATTTTCTTGTACTATCTCTTGTAATTCCTTCACCTTTTCGCTGGCAAATAAACAAGAAATCGTTGTACTTTTAGAGCCGGTGCAATGTTAAACATAGAGATTGATTTTTATGAATTAAATAGTGTAATAGTGTGAGTTCATAACATTCAGCCTCCTGATGACATATATTAGCCTCTACGGGCACCTATCGTAACCCCATTACAGACACCTGCCTTCCCAAGGTAAAGTGGTGGCCCATTAAAAAAATCCATTCCTCATTATTCAACATTACCGATTTCAGAAAAGATTGGAATCCTGAGAGCCAAAAAAGTGTCAATGGTTAATGTTGTCTAACTAGAAAAAAGATGGCTAACACTCTCCTAGGCAACTGCAGAAATTTGATACAGAATCTTGACTACCAAAATATTATTGAAATCTGTCAAAATAGATCTAATAAAGGAAAACTGTATTATTTAAATAATTTTATAATAAAATTTAACAAGTTGGAGTGATTCCATATTTGGCATACAAATTATCCATACTCTACCTGAGTTATTAGTTTACCAAGTAAAAAAGTTCTAATGTCATCCAGACACCTCTAATCCTCTACTTTTATCCTTTACAAACAACACTAGATTGCTATCTTAATCAACCGATGTCCATCTACTCACTTTTTCGATTTTATCCAATTGTCTGCTTCCATAATCTCGATATCGACCTTTCTGATTTGCCGTTGCTTTAATTCAACTTCTCTTTGGAGTTCTCTGAAATTAGCAAAAATAACCCAAATAACCTAATCTTAGTCGATGTAGGAAAATTGCGAAGTCGGTAAGCACCACAGATTTCAATTATACCTACTATACTTTTCAGAGGCTAGATAGAGCAGTAAGATGGATAGGCAGAATTTGTTATCGCTGCTTTGTAATTACTTTGCTTATGTTTGGCAAAAATCTGTGGTTTTGTATTAACACAGCGACGATTAAATTCTTTTTATTTAATTACGAAATATGAAAAATGCAAGATTAAATAAAACCCTTAAATACACAAATAATGGTTGGAGGTAAGTACTTTAAACATTTAAAAACAAAATTATTGCACTTGGCGCGTTTCTTTGGACCGGGGTTGTATATTTAATTAAAGAAAACTTTAAAATATTTAAAATAAACATAAAATATACATGTTTTTCTAACTTTTATTGAGGCTCCCAATGGTAACGTCTTTTATTTTTTGCCAATCAGAAAACAGAAACTAAAAAGTAAACAAAGGGATTTTTAAAGAAGTATGTAATCCGTCTAGTCTAACTACTTATATAAGCCTTTGGTAACAAGTAGACAAAATCCTATATCACTTTGCTACCAAGAATGAGAAGGAAATGGAAAGCATAAGAAGGCCACCTTGTCCCCCAAAAAATGCATTACTGATGTTTATAATCTAGGCTCTACGAGCTAAAAATTTTAAAACCTGCAAAAAGCAAATTTGGCCACCAGATTATGCTTTACGATGTCAACAACGTGTGCAAATTTCATAGAAATCGATCCATTGGTTTTCGAACTATGAATTCTTAAAATTAGCCATTTTTCTAAAATTGTTTCTTCGTTATTTCTTTCTTTCTTAAGCACCGATAATGATATCTAAACTTTAACCGATTTTAGTTTTCTTACTATACGACTATAATACAAAATATATAAATGAAATAATATTGGCCAAAAAGGCCTAAAAGAAGGTTAGCTCTGTCAATAACCTTGACCAAAAGAAGGTTAGCTTTGCCAAATCTAATTCCAAAAATACTTAAACTAAATTAAATTAAATATGGTTAGCTATTGTATTTAGGTTGCTATGGCTCTAAATAGATAATAATAAATAACTAGGCATTTCAGTACATGAAATAATTTAAAAAAAGATTTTAGAGCTAACAAAGTCGGAAATATGCATATTTTAAGAAAGCAAAGATCGTTGGATCATTGTTAGCAGTGTAATATTGAACTTACTCCAATCAGAGTATACCTTAGTTTAATTCATGTACTGAAATATCTAGTTTTTAATTAATGTCTATTTGGAGCCATATTTAATGTAATTTATTATAGAAAAAAAGGAATTAATTTTGGCAAAGCTAACTATCTTTTGGGCCTTTTTGGCCAATCTTATTCCTTTTGCAGTGGATTATTAATAATCCCATTCCAGTATGATTTTTAAATTACCTATTTCACAAGTTAATTTTGTTCCGTGATCTCTTGTGGATACCTAATATTACAGTCCATAAATTTAAGCACACACTGGCTATGTTGATCGCTTGAATACCAATAACCAAAACTATAAATAAATCAAAATAATCTATTTTCTAGTGTTGAACTTCTGTACAAGACAAGAAGTGGTGTGTTACCTACCTATACATACGTTATGAATCTGTCCCTTGGTTCCCATGTGGACTATTGTGTAGGAAGCCACCCTATAAATCATGTTTTGTTGTGGGATGTCAGATTTGATGCAGTTGTAGGTGTCAAGACTGCACAGGCTAGCGCGTCCAAAACTGATTGTTAACTTAGGTATAACACTCTCTATATTTATGCGTAGATTTGAAAATATCTGGGTGTTTAAAAAATTGTAGTTGACACTTTAACTTTATGCAGTCTTGATGTAAAATATATATACAGAGATAAAATAAGACCAAAAAATAGCAAATGGCATTTCATAATGACAATTTGCTGAATGAAAATGATTAATAGATGCCCGATTTGTTAGTTACCCAACAAAGCTATGAGGTATAAGACGCACAAGATTTGGCGCAATTTAAGGACCAGCAATTTGTATTCATACTAAACTTATAACCTTTCATCGGAGGCTTTTTTATGACGTCACTTTTCAAAATGGCGGCTTTTAAACAAAAAATCAACGATATCTCGATACTAAACTATCTATGTAGATATAAAACCACCCAAACATATTTT
This sequence comes from Parotoplana pacifica, assembly GCA_034780595.1. Classification (NCBI taxonomy): domain Eukaryota; kingdom Metazoa; phylum Platyhelminthes; order Proseriata; family Otoplanidae; genus Parotoplana; species Parotoplana pacifica. Next base: position 5,749 of record JAUYWI010124016.1, on the reverse strand, counting down.
TAAAGTTCTCTGGGGTTTCTATGTATAATTGATGACGTCATAAAACATTTTTCTCAGAAGCGTGGGAAAATAGTATAATAGACGAATTTAGAGGTATATGGAGCATTTTGTTCCATAAAAATGCACGTGCGCCCATTGGTTTAAAAAGATAAAGACCTACCTTTAGAATGTAAAAAATGCGATATTGAGCTGATTGTAGCCATATTCTGGCTTTAAGGACCACTAAAATAGCTTAAAATCAGCTCTCTGGGTCACGTTGACTCCTTCCAGTGCCTTACAAAAGATTAATAACAGAAATCTAGTGGTAACAGAAGGATAGAAATTGTATTTAGAATATAAACACGAAATATTAAACTGATTGAAGCCACATTCTGGCCTCAGGATCTACCATTCCGGGCCACTCTGGCCTGATCAGGAAATATTTTGTCAGTTAAATATCGTGTCCAATGCTGTACATCTAAACTTTTAAATTACATTTATATGGAATAAAATGTTTCCATTAAGTGTAAATGCATCTTTTATGCTATTTTCCCACGCATCTGGCTAAGAATAGTCTATGACGTCATCAGTATACATATATTCCACTGTTAAAAAATAGCGCCAAAACAGGCATTTATGTGTAACAAAATGCTTCCATATACGTCTAAATTCATCGAATATACTATTTCCCCACGCTTCTGGGAAAATGGTCTATGACGTCATCAACTATACAAAGAAACCCCAGACGACGTTGGAAATATGTTTTTTGGATAGTTTGAGGTGGTTCCATATCAGTTGGTGACACATTTATTTATTGATTGCATAGTTTTTGAGAAATTGTTGATTTTTCATTCAAAAAGCAGCTATTTTGAAAAATGACATCATACAAACAAAAACGCGATGAAAGATTTTTATTTTACTAGAATTGTAATCTATGGACATAGAGAAAATAAAAAATATCTATTTTTGCATCAGTCTACTCCTTCAGCGTAAAGAAGGCATATTATGGATAGTTATGGTAACTGGCTTCACCTCAAAATGAATGTGTTGACAATTTCCTCACTTAGATAATCATAGGACAGCAATGTTGCAGAGTTTAAATGATATAGAGTACAAAATAACTACCGCCTATCGAATACCAACGTCTTCAACCAGCGTATTTACAAAAAAGCTACTCGAATAAATTTCTTAATTCTCTTTTTTCTCACATTCCTCTGATTTTGCCAGACTAATCAAAGAAAGTCAGTCACAAAGGTGATGTACAATGTACTAAACAAGTAGTGCATTCTCTGGTCAAGCCTATAAGTCTATTCATGTCAGCTTCTGCAATCTCAGGTGGTATTTTCTCAGCGATCATTTTTGAATGATATTTTTCTCTTTGTAGCCTAATCAAGCTAGTCAATGTATGTACACTGTGGTTCCTCTAGATAGTAATTAATTTCAAGTATGTGCAGGAAGTACTTTGATTGTCATGATCAAACAAGTAGAACTATGTACAGGTAACCGATTTTGGGGTGCCGATTTTAAAGGTAACAATGGCATCATTTAAAAAAAACACAGAAAAGCTTCTTCGAATACAAAAGAATTATTAAATGATGCGCTGTTTTGTTTTACATAGTACAAAGAGATAAAGGTAGGATCTAAGAATAAAGGGTAGTAACAGAAGTTATCAGTTTTCCTAAGGGTGGGGACCTCGGCCCTCTGAGGTTTATCACAGATTGTTGGATAACCCCTCGAACAATTGATACAAACTTTGGAAATAAAATAGTTGTCTGTCTAGATTTTAGAGCATAAAACCTCTCTCTGTCACCCTTCGTCAGCGTTGCCTCAAGTTACTCGGGCACATTATGAGAGAGGACGAGCGTAATATATCCTCAAACACATCGCGATCTCCTCTGGCTTTGGTTCTGGCCTACCCACCTACAAATCATCTGCGTAGTGGTATGGCCCGCTATTGCTCCATCAACAACACACTGATTAGTGACATCTCATCTGTTAGCTTGAATAATTTTAGAGAAATAACTCACTTTTCAAAATCGGTCAAAGAATTGTACTCGAACTATAGCTATGACTTCATAGTTGCAGTTCGTATTTTATTATTATTATTATTGACACTGAGAATGCATATACCTACTTCCTTTGTATATGATATGATAGTGAATAAATCATATGAATACATGATTCTTTAACTTATTTTAAAATGATAAAAATATTTCTTAACTGGACAAAGCCTATGCACTTTAGTGTATACTTAACAATGATGTAGTTGCAACATAACTGGCAAATATTGACCATTTTCGTTAATATTTAAGTCTCGAGATTGATTTTTTATACATTTAGGTCCAATTTTAGTTTTTCAAAGGGCCGTCACCGAGTGGTCAGACCTAAAGAGAATTTGGCACACTGCTGTTAAATTTCCTGCTGTTTTCGAAATACTAAATTTAGAACTTACATAATAAGTGTTCCTCTTCAGGTCTTTCAATAGAATTCCTAGATGTAGATCCTAAATAAAAAACATGATTCATTTGATAATAATAGTAAAGTATACAATAAAAACCCTTGTTTCTATTTATACAAAAAAGATAAATAAGGATAAACGAGCATTGTCTTACCTGCGTGTTTTGTATCAATCTGTGGATGTGCAAAATAGCCATTAACCACTAAAATAATAAAGCATAACTATGATGTAGGTACTTGTATTAAACTAAGTAGTAAAATATGACTTAGGACATGTTTTCAGTCTATTTTTTATAATTTAATTATAACATTTAGTCAATGCAATTGCGCTCCTATTTATCTAATCCATGTTCTATACTCGATATTATAGAACCACCGTCTGATTTTTAGTAGATAAGGAGCCTAATAATTACATACCAGTTTGTTTGAAAGATAACAAAAACTTACTATTCAGAGGTTTAGGTGGATCCACATATTCAGTTGTGCTCCCAACTAAAAAACATTAGAAATATTTTTAATTTGAAGAGAAAAACAAAACTGAACCAGGTGGGTTTAAATAATGTTTTTTATACTATAGGGTGTCCCATAAGGCATGCACCATAAGAAATGTTTAGATGTTGAAGGTCGCCAATTTGAATATTTGTTGTAAAGTATATAACCATTTAGACTTAATTATTTTGTAGTACAATATTTATTCAATAGTACTTTTAAATTTCTAAAATTTCCTATGGTGTGTGACTTATGAGACACCCTGTACATAAAACAATTAGATAAAGTGTATTATATCAAAGCGCACGCACTGAAATGTAAATATACTCTATCTACCTACTACAGGGTAGGTCCTGAACACCAAACTCAAGTTTCAGCTTTTTGAACATGTTGTTATTTAATATGTTAGGAATTAATACCTAATGATAATTAATGATCAAAATATGTTATTAAAAAATGAACGCTAAAGATCAAGTAAATAATATGTAGTTAACGTTGTTAAAAATCTAAGAAAGCTCTATTTCAGACCGCCAAAAATACTTTTATAGAATAATATTAGGTTGCCTTGTTAAAATGCTTAATTCGGAACATTTGATACATACCAAGATTAACAGAATTTAAATCGCTAGATCTATGAGATGTACTTCCCGAATAAGATAACGAAGTCAAATCTGTATCATCTAGAAAGAGATTAGAAAATAAATATACATAGATTAATTTTACAAATAAAAATCAAACGTTTGAAATGACAATTTAATCACATTATGTTAAAAGAAACATTGGCCACGTTAATCAAATAGTACAGAATATTAAGTTGACGAGGAAAAATGTATCAATAATTTATTAGTCCAGGTCTCCAGGAGCTAGGGGCGGATGAAGACATGAGGTCTAAAATTTGAACTTACCCGATTTTCAAATTTGGAAGAAGATAAACCCAAATCAAAAATTTGAATATACTTTATGAAAATTTATTTAAAATAGTTGGATTCTGAAAATGACACTCTGAGTGATGTAAAATATTGATTTTTTAAATAAAGTATGAGTTTTTTGGCCAATTGGTATATCATATTGGATGTCTTATTAGTAGGTAGGATATAACAAAGTATAAACATAAAATCATGTTTCAACTGACTTGATTCAGAAGGAGTGCTCTCATGAACCTGACCAAAGTCTATATGCTTTATCTAAAATTAAAGACACGGAAACACAAAAATTGCTCTGATCAAATTGATTTAGGAGAACGGAAATGCAGATTTTAAAATGCTCAAAGAATATCATTATTTTAATAAACAAAATATAGTTACATATCGTGTTTATAATCATTCTTACCACTTTATTTTTATTGCTTTTTTCAAAAACTGGCATTTCGATTTTTATCTAAAATAAAAATCAAACACTATTATCAAAACTATGGCAGTTTTCAACAACCATAATTGTGCAAATTATATTGTAACACACATAAAAGTATCATAAAAACGATCGTTTTATCCAACAATTATTTTGCTATTGAAAACAAACTATCTCAATACAGTGAATAAAACAATAAATACGTTAATTGCACACATAGAATTCTCCTTTGGGAATCATGACTATTTCAAAACTTCGTGTATTCTGTGTGCTGTAAAACGTGGAACTTTTCTTGCTAAGAAAGTCTCTAATTGCATCAGCTGTACTGAAATGGTTGTGAATATGTATATGTCTTGAGAATATTATGTATCTGTCACAACGCTTGCGGAAGGCGGATGTTTTAACCTTTAATACATCTGTAGCCCAAGTAACATGGGACCAAGCGTTAGCATGTAAACAAATATTTTTTGTGTGTGCTAAAATAGAGTCTCGTTACGTTCTCAACTATTGTTGAAGATTCACAAGAAATTTAATCATTCATCATCGATTGATTTATTTTGAATAAGTTGATATTCAATCTTTCTGTGAAACAGCAATAACAACTAGGTACTTATTTTCCATTGTTAATTTTTGTGATACGCCTATATTAAGGAATAATATTACCTTATCCATTTTGTCACTGTTTCTTTTACACCTAAAAAATAAAATAAAATTTATTATAGATTTTGGACTAATAGAAAAGTTACAAAAAATGGTTTGATTCTTCTTTATTGTAACATTTGTTACTCGAAATAGCCATAGTTACAAACGTTTAGCAATAATCACAACATTTGTAAGGATGAAGGACTGTGACGGTCATGAAATGTTTCTATAGTCATAAATTGTAGTCAAAAATCACAGTAAAACCGGTGAAAATACTGCGACTACCTCTTAGCATTCATAATTTTAGAACTAATATTTTCGTTCAAAAGCGTATTTTATCTATGTGATTACAATACTCAGATTAAATCTAAAACAAGCTAGGGTAGATTATTCTTTTTCTAATGTTTTATCTTAAGAAACAAACATTCAACGTTCCATAAAAAAATAAAATAATACTTTAATTTTAAAGCTATGGAAAAATGTCATTCATTCATTCCATATTAATATTAATTTTTATGATTTCACTTATAAAAAGTAAATGGATAATTCGTAGAAAGTAACTCATGATACATTTAAAACAACTTGACAAAGTGTTTAATTGTCCTTAATAAAAGAATCAGAAAAGAACATTTTTAACCTTATTATAACCATCAAGGCATTAAGAATACCGGTATCAGGTTGTTGATTATGTATTTCTAAATGTTAAATATTCATTGCTAACTACAAATTATTAGCTTAAGTTTTTAGTTGTTATAGTTTTTTCTTTATAAAAACAAGTTCTGGTAGATTTCATACCTGAGCAGATATAATTTTTCGGGGGGGGGGGGGGGGGAGG
>JAUYWI010124005.1:0-10188 GCA_034780595.1 Parotoplana pacifica | reverse complement strand
TGTGAACAAAATTGTACATGCGCTTTACAAGCATCTTTCCCTCTCACAGGATTGAGTCAGAACCAGCACCACAAAATGCCACTACATCGTAATTTATTGTTGAGAAGTCCACATAAAGAGTGCCCCAAAAATTTAACAATATAATTACACGAAAGTCATCCACTGGTTTAAAATATTCAGCTCGATACCTGTTAATCTCCATACTTCAGCACAACAATCTTGTATTGTGGATTAAGTGTCTCAAATTTGCCAATGTTATCAACATAGCCACAGTCATCAAAATCGTCTGGAAATTAAAGATAAGACAACGGCCAATCTAGCGGCTGCTCCTGACATAATTTCCCACACTCCAACACACTGCGTCGATGTTTGTGTATAAAGCGAAGGCCATGTCACTCGGCAGACAGATTTACTACAAACAAATAAGCACAGACAATAACGACTCTTTCAAAACAGCCAGCCGTTGACTTGGCACCTGTACGTGAGGGTCTAATATCCATAATAACCGTCTTCGATGCCAATTGTTTAGGGAATGGGCGCCTCATCACTAAATCCGCGCCATCAACTGTTCCATCGGCGTCTGAAAATATACCATTCTTGGCCCCAGCCGGTTCAAACAATGCACTTAGCACATGATTCAATTTAACTATCGGGGATTTTTTGCTTAGTTTAGCTGTGAGAGGCTTGACAGCAAAATTTTGGTCAACCTGAAAGTGGTGGTCAATCAACTCAGAATTCAATTCTGAGAGGATTAAGCCCAACTTATTTTAAACAACATAATATAAAAAAGTGCTGTCTTTTTTTTACAAAAATGTTCAATAAAAGACCATAGTCATACCTTCACTTCCTACAAGACCTACAACATATTACAACGCAATACATACCACAAAAATGTTCCTCTTGCATTGCACTGATTCATCAAATCGTAGGTTTTCATTGTTGTATTTTGCGTATCTGTCAGAGAAATAGCTGATGCATTGTTGACCAATATGTCAATTCCACCAAACTTAGAAACAGTGTTATTAATTGCTGCTTGGACTTGATCCTCAAATCGTATATCCACAATACAAGGCAGGGCTTTTCCACCAGCATTTTCAACTAACAATTGAAAAATACATAGGAACAATATAACATTGTACAAAATGAGTGAGTTTTATGAAGTTTGCTGCAATTAAGTCAATGAATATTTAGAAGAGTTGTGTACATAAAGCTATTTGACAAACCACTATTTCTATATTGTCAAATAAAAGCATGTGTATGTACTACACAGCGATGTGAACCGGGTCAAAATAATTATTATTAACTAAGTAATGTAAAGCTCACTTATTGCAATAGATCTAGTTCTGTGTTGTATTATTGTTATAACAACTGTAGTTAGTTTAGTCATAATAGAATTTGTATTATAGCATAGTTCAACAGTTAAAAGTATAAAGACAAATAATTCTTATCTTAATTTGCTTGTATTAAAGCAATATTTAATGAATAATCGAAATAAATTTAATGATGTGCAATTGACTTGTATTTTAATAATAATTAACTTTTCTTGAATTTTAAAATGATAACTTATGTAGTACCCGAGAAATATTACCTAAATGCATTTTATGGTTATCTCGAACTGTCATGCAGTTTCACCAATAAATTTTAAATGTCAATCGATATAAAATTTGGTAAAGAAAAAGCAAATCTAGGCAACATTCTCTTAGTGAATCAATAATGGTTCAATTATTTTTTCTAAAATATTTGTTTATGAAATTTCACTTTCGGTCTCTTGATAATGAGACGTTAAATACATAACTCACAATTTTCTAAGTGGTAGGAGACCAGTCAATCCATCTCAGAAAATCAATAGTATAAGTTTTTTCGATTGGTATTGTTGAAGCTGGGACACCCGCACTACGACATTTGAAATGTAATTTGGTGAGTGATCTCTTTGGGACTGTTTTTCTTCCCAATAAAGGGCAGAAATTTGGCCCTATCCGCAGGTTTGTCTACTCTAGCTTTGTGATGCCCAATAGACTCGGTTAACGTAAGTTTATCTTTAGTGCTTTTAGGGCGGCTCCTCAAGTTGCACCTATATATTTCTGCTTTGAGGTGCTGCCAAAAGGTTTGCTGTTTTATCCATTCAGGGTTGAATATTTTCTTGACTAAATCGATACCGTCAAAAGTCAGGTTTTGGTTCATGGTAGCCTCAGAGTTGGGTTCCTTATTAACTTTTTTGTTTACCAAATGTAAAAAAGAAACTCGGAAACAACCACGCACGATTAGGATCATGACCGACAGTTAAAGGCTCCAGATAACATTAAGAGTGGACCAAGATAATAGCTACCACTGAGTGGTTCAACAAAATGTTACAATAAAAGATGTCAACAGCACATAATATAATATCTCCCTCCATAGATAGACACACAATTAAAATTTCTAAAAGGTACTAGCCCAGCTGGCAGACCTCCAATCAGTTCTTGGGCACTCAAGAAGGCAACGAGAGAGCAGACAGACTGGTAGTAGAAGTAGCGACACTGAACTAAAAAAATATCTAAATCCCCTAGCGGTGGCAAAAGCCGTAACCATGAGAAAGCCTGGAAGAAAAGTGCATAGTGAGATACTAAAAGAGGAAGTCAGAAGAAAAAATAGTGAATAATACACAGCAAGTCTTAGTTATAGTATATAATGACGTAGTTATCAGCCAAGCCTGATGCACAGGAAAAATAGACAGAGATGCCAATTGGAATTTTTGAAAAAGTCGGAAGATGCAGAAATCTGGGGCGAAGCCCGATTTTTTTAAATATTTAAAATTAACCCCTCCCACCAGAACTTCTTATGATGTATTTTTGGTAGTTACAAAAATGACCCTCCAGCTTTAAAAAAGGTCATCACTGACTAGAAAAAGACGTACTCAAAATAGTGAATGTACGCACTTGATAAGCGACATATACTGCCCAAGAAACCCCAATCCCAAATTACCTTCTACTCGTGCAACATCCCTCAAAACCATTTTTTCAAATGTCAAGACTTAAAGCTAACCCAATGGTACCACCATAAGTGAGGACCCAATCCTACTGCAACCGAAAACTTTGTGCAGAGAACATCACGTCAGAATCCTTCTTGCAATCCAATCCACACAAATTTATCTTTGTCGCCAGTAACCACAGAAAGCAGCCTACTTGGGATGAGATTGGTTCCCATAAAACATCTTGACACAGATTATTGAATAGTGACTCCAGTCATGCTATGACCACCAGGCTGTATTCAACAAGAGTAAAATGATCCCAGATATCTATTACTAGAAATTTCTGTTTTTTTTCTTGCAAAGTCAAATACTTGACTGCTGACTGACTGTTGGGGGGGTACTTTCCCCTAAAACTAAACATACTGGGTTAGCCAATTCACTTATAATTTAATCCTATTGTTTGTCAGTTAATCATAAATGACTGATGAAATGTGTTATCACTATGTGGCTATATAAGGGAATTTATAGTTACTCTTATCATTTCAATTGTCAAATGTTTTTTACAGCTTGATAGTGTTCCTCAGAGAAACAAGATAAGGAAGTAAAATATGGAATGACATCATATTGTGCTAAAATCAAAAGTTTAAAACGTATATCAATGTAAATGATAAGCGTGAACACATATTTCAATTGCATTTCTAATTGGCTGAGAAAATTATCGGTTTCAAATGGTAAGCATATATTTCCAATGGATGGATTGGTTGAAATTTGATACACATTCACCAACAGAAGTTTTTTTTAAAGAAAATAATAATTAATAAATAATGTTAAATAGAACATAGCACGTTTGAATTTTTGGTGAGTATGGCCACTAAAGCTTAGTAAAGGTAACAGTTACCAAAAAACACTTTAAAAAATAATAATCATATTAAACTTTATAACAAGTTAACTGGCCATAAAAGGACAACAGAAAACAGTAAAATTAAAACTAGTTAAGTACCTAGATATGTAAATTACTATAATTGTAAAAGTAATTATGTAAAAAAAAGTATAGACCTACTTTCTTCTGCTACAGTATAGACAGTTCCGGGCAACTTAGGATGTGGTTCTTTAGTTTTAGCTGCTATTGCTACTTTAGCGCCATCTTTAGCTGCTCTTAAAGCAATTGCACGTCCAATTCCTCTACTAGCACCAGTAATAAACAAGACCTTTCCAGCTAATTTTCTAAAAGAAAAGATTTAATAGATGTATGTATTGGCCATAATATTATAAACAACAAATTAATATTACTAAATAGTAACTATTTTAGTAAATTAACATGGTGTATGATTTTAGAGTGTATTAAAAGTCACAGCCTATTTAGTTTACAGATGACAAATATTGTACATGCAAAGTGAATTTTAGGTAAGTATTCTGTCTGTAGCCTAATTAGGAACCAAGTACAACTATCTGAAAGCTTTCTTTGACATGGAAGAGTTACAATCTCCCAAAGCTTTTTTAAAACAGTTATTCAATAAATGTCATCGAAATCAATTCATCACATTTTATTTAATCAACAAAAAGCATTCGATTATGAAGTTGCATCCTGAAGCTATAAATTAGTATTTCCAACAAAAAATAATATGCACGGCTTTGCAAATAAATGTCACCTATACAAATATTACATTGTTCATATATAAAACCATTAATTTTGTATAAAAATATAGCAATAAATAAATTATCTTATAAGATTGTGAAAGATAACATATGTATTGAACTTTCATGAAGTGAAAACCAAATCATTATTAACATTGTGAGTGGACTTCAAAATGGTTAAATTTCAAATTAGCTATCTAAAAAAATCAATAATCTCAAATCATAGAGATTTCTGTCTCTGGCTATAGAAATTGTGTTAGAAAAACGGATTTGTGATTATTGATCTTTTGATGTCTGAATATTACAATTTAGCATTGTTTGAAGTCGACTCACATAATTAATATGAACATTTTTTAAATTTGGTTTTCAATACATGAAAGTTTAGAATGGTCTCTTTCATACTTTATTTATTGCTATAAATTTTTTTATTTAAAACAAATGGTTTTATATAGGAACAATGCAATATCTTTCTAGGTAACATCTATTTTACAAACCAGGGTATACATTTTTTTTCAACATGGAGTGCAACCTGAGAGACATCATTTTGTATTTTGTGTTGTAATTACAAAAAAAATCTGACAAGCTGATTTCATTCAGATAAAAAATAACAGTGATAGAAATCAGCCTAGGGAGATCAATGGTAAAATTTTAGATCTGGAATCAAATTGTGTTTGGTGATTGAGAAGTTATATATAAGATCAGTTTATGAATGTGATCAAATAATCTACTTCCATTTTTTGTGTATTTGAGTACTGACTTCAATTGATGTTAAAAGAAATTTAAAAATTGGCATAATCTTATATTCACAGGAAATAAATTTTCATAAAACGTTTTATATTACTTTTATTAAAATTATGATTAAATACAATACTACTTGCATAAGGAGGAACCATTTAAGGTCCTCTAGTGCTCATAGCCACTTCTGAGACACCAATAGAAATTTAGTTTCATTGTACCGAATCCCATAGGGTTAAGCTCATGTGCTCATGAACTATTAAAGTAAAGTACATGGCTATTTTTCCCTCATGGATGTAATTTTATAAGCATGAAATAAAAATTATTTTTGAATAACATACAGTCTACTCTCGATAATCCGACCCCTCTTGTTCCCTTATAAATGGGGTCGGATTAACAATATCAATTATGTATTTAAAAAAATTGCAGAATTCAATATATACATAGATATGATTTTACTGTGCACGATTTTTATAGATATTAAAACACTGTCTATTTTGCTTCTGATAGAAAAGATTATGCTTATGGGCTAGACAGACAGAGAAATTGAAGTAGACATCTACCTAAGTACCTATACTATGTCAAGTACACTATAGAGTAAAAATGAACTAGGCTAGTAGAGGAATTATGAGACCAAAAAAACCCACCCTAGTCGGATTATCGAGATGTAAATATGTACATACTATTTTATAAAATTTCCTGCAGATTTATAGTCGGAGTCGGAATATGAAAGGCGGATTAACAAGAAACGTTATAGTGTAATTGTATAGGTAACAGTTGGTTCCCTTCTAATTCTAGTCGGATTATCGACAGTAAACTGTATTTAGATTAAAAAGGCGATAACGTTGTGATATAAGCATCGTATTTAGTATTATGTATTTTAACAAACTGTATTTTTATTACTAGGAAGAACTAAATGAAACTTTTAAACAAAAGCAATTGGAACTGGTTAAAAAAGCAGAAGAAGAAACCGCCAAGAAAAGAGCCAAGAGACAAAAGAAGAAAGCTAAAAACAAAACAAATCAGAAGAAACAAACATCAGGTAAATGGTTTTTTCTGACTTGGCAGGTTATGAACCGAGAAGCAAACTTGTTGCCAACCTCAACCAGAGACGCTGTGGAATCGAACCGGATGTTAGCAAGAATCTGGTTAAAAGGTACTACATCAACTGTTGTAAGAACACCAGCAACCGTGAATGGTACAAAAACCACACACATCTCAAGCCGGTGCAGATCATTTTCCTCCACTTACGATCTATTGCGTCATCCTCTCGGACTCCCATATGCTCCATATCTTCACAGATGCAGTCTTCCCATTTCTATTTTGGGTCTTTCATGCCTCCTCTTCCCCACATCATATCTTTCTGACTCTTCTACCCATATAGTCCATTTGCCCTAAACACCGGAGCCTCACATCCCTCAATTTTCCTTTCAATTCTTCAATAGTCATCCTCTCCTCACCTTTTCATTTTCACTTTGTCAAGTCTTGTCAGTGCTAAAGAAAGACCACCTAAACATTTTCATCTGTGCCACCTGCATCTTTTCTTCTTCAATATGATTAGTGAAAACCCTACTGGAATTATTGGCTTCCTTGTGGCGATCGACCGGAACCGGGTTGAATCCGGCCAGAAATGTAAAAAGAAGCTGCCAAATTCGATTTTTTTTAAAGTAAAAAAATGGGACCCAGAACTAGCTACAATAAGATTTACCATTACAGTTCCAGTACACTAAAATAAAAAATTTAATAATTTGTATTTTATGGCAAGAAAATGACCCAAAATAGTTTACAATAGCTGTTGTACGTTGAAGGGATTGTGGTATATACCAAATATGAACCACTATTACCAAATAATAAGTACAGAAACAGTAAAAAACACGTCTTTTAAAAAAATCGGACCAGAGTGACCTACTTTAATGGGTCACCTCGTGACTCCGAGTACAAGAAAAATATTAGTTTAAAAGTTGGGAACGAAAATTTCTGACACAAAACCAACATTTCAGTTCACTCTGAGTTAATATTTTTGAGCTAGATAGCAATACGTGCTACCTTTGCTAGCGAAGGATTAATCGATTTTGTTCATTCAAGTCAGTGACAGTAATTAACCTGATAAAATAGTTCAATCATTAGATCACCAACATGGATAAATGAATTAACAGAAAAGATTTCCAAGTGTCAACATGTTCTTTTATTTGTAGCAAACATTTTTCTAGTGATGCTTTTATAAATAAACTTACGTTACAATAAGAAAAAGCATTGCAATACTTTTTTGAAAGACTGAACTGTTTGAACATACCAACAAGCACTTAAATTCATATTCCCAGTCAAAACAAGTTCTTAATAGGCATTATTAAACAAATGTAATGTATGAATATTTTATAGAAAGATAAAATCTTTTATAGTACCTATTAATTTTAATGCTTTTAATTTACCAAAGATTTAATTTTATGGCACAAAAGACAAATCGTTGATACGCTATTCATTGTGGTCATTTACTATCAAAATAATCCGTTATTACAAATCTAGGTAATCCTATAGATCGTTTTTTAAAGATATGATCACGAAGCTCAAAGTTGTTTTATTTTTATATACATCTAAATAGAAAACATTCTTAATAATTTAACCTAACAATAATCTTAACAAAATCAGAATTCCTTTGTGACTTATTTTGAGTGTCATCTCTAACATTTTTTAAAACATTTTCTATGGCCCTAAGACATTTATTAGACTAAAACAAACACTTCAAATCCTAGGGCCTGTATAATAAAATTCACTACGTCTCGATCTCGCTTAAAAATTTACTTCTGGGACGACAAATTTCAATAATTTAATAGAAACTTTTTCCATTTGCTTTTATATACTTCAAAATTGTAGGCTGAAGAAACAACTTCACTTATTTCTAATTTAGATATAAACCTAATCTAAAAATTAACGTTTGAATGAACAAAATCGATTGAGGAATAAAGATAATATTGTAATTTTAATGTCTACTTCAGCTGAACCTCAAAGTACGAAATGTCAGCCTCATCTATGATATTCTAGGTGGAAGGTTGTAGATAAAGTACTTACATATATTACAGAGGGTTTACCAACGAAGGGTAATGAAGATATTGAATTTTAATGTCGAATGGAAGGTAATTTACATACTCTACTTCAGCTAAACCTCAAAGTACCAAATGTCAGCCTAATCTATTCATGGGAAGTATGATATTCTTGATGGAGGGTTGTAGACTAGGTGCTTATATTGAACTTTTAATGTCGAATGGAAGGTAATTTACATACTGTACATAGGACGACAAATATCTACTTCAGCTTTTGTTTTGTCACTGGCTGAAATGCGTTCCGAGTGGCTAATGAAATTTATCAAAAAATTTAACTTTAACTGATTTCGGCATTCTTAATTATTTGATAAGCTTAATGAAATATAATTTTTCGAAAAATTAACTTTTTTGCAACCAGTATATATACAGCTCCGGACAGTACGAAAGTTACTCGTTTTTCTTTTTCTTATGTTTGTCAACAGATATTTGTTTCCAAAAGTTTTATTAAAGTAATTTACAGTTAACATGAAACTTTTGGTATTAATAAAAACGAATGTATGCTGATAAAAATATAAACAAGGAAACGAATAGTAATTTTCGTATTGTCCGGATGCCTATAGCCGGAGCTGTATGTAGGCCAGTCACTAAGTAGGCAGACTATACAAAGATGCGCAATACAAAATATCTATGCATTTTTATAATCCATAGAAATATTTATAAAAGTCTATATTTTTATGAAAAAATATATATTTAAAAATCAAAGTCAGTGAAAATGTTGATACACGTTTTAGACACAGTTGGAAAGCTTTCATCTCCAAAAAGAATTATTTTCATGGTTTTATTTATTGACAACTATGAGTTCTAGTACTTGTCAATAATGAAAAATATGAAAATTAATCTTTTTTTGGAAATGAAAGACTATCCAAGACAAGGGTATTCTAGTGGTATCAAAAAGATCGTTGTGTGAAAATGATATCTATAAAGATATACACTTGATACTACCCACAGAGTATGAATCTATACAGAGTATCGACTTTCCGCTGGATCCCAATATTTTCAATAGGAAATAAAAATTTGCTAAATCGAGACAGTACACAAATTTTGCACAAATTAATTCATAGATTGCTCAATTAAGATGTAATTCTGGAACGTGTCTTTATATCCAATACACTGTCAGTATAGCAAAATTGTTCAATTTATGTAATGGTATGATGATTATGAATATTTATATATAAAAATATTTTTCTATTAAGGACAGTTAATAGTAGTATAAAACTCTATGGTAAAAATGTAGTAATTGAAACTGTCAATTGATTTGGCACAAGGCAACAAGGGTAGATTATCAAAAATACTACAGCACAATTGCAAAACAAGACCAGTTTCAACCTTAATAGGAATCATCAGGTAGACAACATTTTCTTTATTTACCAAACAACACTTACAAACAACGCCATAAGTTCCTTCACCAATTCGATTTAGTTTTTCGAATTCTGCCACACTTCGACACTTCCCATCCTACAAAATAAAGGTGTTCTTTGAAATTTTACCGAAACAATATTATTACTTATAGCATTTTTAGGAACGAAAATCATTTAAAAAAAGCTTATTTTAATTAAAATGGTTGGCACCATCTTGTTTATTTATTTTCCAGCTATGAATTGATTATTTATCATCATGGTATATTGTATGTACATTACATAATGGCCATCATCATCTTCAGTGCCGTCTCCTGTAGAGGTTGGCTGCCATGATCCGTCACTTTTCTCTGCTTTGCGCCAGTCTCACTGCTTGACGATAATTTAGACCTGTACTTTCTTTGATATCGTCTATCCA
>JAUYWI010123994.1:0-10188 GCA_034780595.1 Parotoplana pacifica | reverse complement strand
GATACTGTTGATCAGACGATCATGGTAGGTAAGTGTTCCGAATTTTATCAAAATCGGTCAAGCAGTTTATGAGATGGGCTGTTTAATAAAGTGACGAGTTGTTATTTTGATTCCTTTTCTGCATCTCCTTCTTCTTCGTCACGGACGATTCAATTAATCGATTTTAATGACATATGCCACCTAAACTAATTTTTTGGGTAACAATTACAAATCCTTTTTCAATTTATGTGCTGCAGCTATGGACGCTAATATGCCATAGCAACTGTTGCCAGGGATAGCAATATTTGCATAGCAACAAGGAATTTTCAACATGGTTATGATTTATCGGTATTTGATCACTTAAACAACAATTTGTAGTTTTAGTCAATGAATTAGTTTATCTAAGTAATTGTTGCTAGGGATACCAATATAACATAGCAGCAAGCAAACTTTTATTTACGGAACATTTTACTAAGCTACCAGACTATTTGTTATGGTCCTTAGTTACCAACCTGGGTTTTATTGAAATGAGTTTTTCAATTCGTAACTGTTGCTAGGGAATAATTTACTTAGCTACCAGACTATTTTTTATGATCCTTTGTTGCCAACCTGGTTTTATTGAAATGAGTTTTTCAATTGGTAGCTGTTGCTAAAGAGACTAATACAGCATCTCAATAACCTCAGTTAACCAAGTTACTCAAATTATTATGAATTATATGAATCATTTACAAAATTAAAAACCAAAAAAGGTCAAACGGAATGTCAGCTCAAATTCTACATTATGTGAAATTACTTTTTGCTATTCGCTTTTCTCGGTACTATTATAAATTCAATTGTGTTTTCAGATGAATAATATTTAAAAATATCTGAGTGAACAATGCGAAAAGTGTATAGTGGCTAGATTGTGGACATTGGTTCTGTTAGATGTCTAACATTCTTCTTCATTGTTGGGTTCTTTATAAGAATTATATAACCGCAGGACAATATTTGTTTTCTCAAGTTCTGTCTGTATAAATTACGTATGAAATAATCTTGTCACTTCTCTATCAATCTACATAGCAGATAAATATAATTAGTTTCTTGTTTATCATTTTGTTAGCTTCTTATTTTATACCAAATTTTATACCAATGCCATAAAACTGTGTTTGAATTAAATATTTTTTATAAACAATAAATATAACTGCCTCTGTGCATCGAATTTATTGGTGAGATAGTAAATATTCAGTTGATTTGTAGTCTCTGAATATTCTGGGAATTATCTTTTCCGAAAACGTCAGATTAGATTGGCAATTTTGATGTGATGGATTCTATGAGGATGTTATTATTAATAATGGTGGATTGAATTATGTGTCTTAATGGTGATTTGTTCTGAAATGTTTTGAATATTGAATGTTATTTCTTTTGTTTATAGATTAATTAGAATTATGGCAGAGAGAATTGAAATGGAAGATATCAGTAAGTGAAGATTTGGAATCTGCGCAAGATAGTATGAACATAGAGTAATTTTACCTAGAATATTGTGTGAAACCATAGAGTAATTTTACCTAGAATATTGTGTGAAACCAGAGTAATTTTACCTAGAATATTCTGTGTGAAACCATAGAGTAAAATTTCCATTCTGAGTGAAATCATAGAGTAATATTACCGAGACGATTCTGTGTGAAACCATAGAGTAATTTAATTAAAATATTCTGAGTGAAACTATAGAGCATTTTACCTAGAAGATTCTGAGTGACACCATAAAGTAATTTTACCTAGAATATTCTGAATGAAACCAGAGTAATTTTACCTAGAATATTGTGTGAAACCATAGAGTAATTTTACCTAGAATATTCTGTGTGAAACCATAGAGTAAAATTTCCATTCTGAGTGAAACCATAGAGTAATATTACCTAGACGATTCTGTGTGAAACCATAGAGTAATTTAATTAAAATATTCTGAGTGAAACTATAGAGTATTTTACCTAGAAGATACTGAGTGACACCATAAAGTAATTTTATCTAGAATATTATGTGTAAAACCATAGATTAAAACCATTTTGAATGAAACCATAGAGTAAATTTACCATTCTGAGTGAATCCATATAGCAATTTGACCTAGATTACTCTGAGTAAAACCATATGTGAGACAAGATGGCTTAGACAAAGTATCGCAGGAAGGAAAGAGCTCGAGGCAGACAAATGAGGGTTTATGTCGACGGGCTAATTGCTGCCTGTTCTGATATTCGGAACAAGCTCGATCTACTCCATTTAACTCAAGATCGCGATACCTTCATAAAACTAGTTGCCAACGTCCGGACCTGACTGGGCATTTCAAGAAGAAGGGAAAGCTTAGAGTAAAATACAGTAAGTTGAATTCTCTGTTGTTTTAGTGGACATGATAGAAAAACAGAAGGAATCTATGGCCAAGATGATGTTTCATATTGGATATATGGCAAGTTCTGATAGAGAGGCCAGAGCTTCTGCAATGACCCTCAACGCGTCGACTCTAGCAACGCTCACAAAGGCCAAGTTTGATGGGGAAAAGGTTAAAATAAATGGGGCAAATATTCGGCTGCTGAAGGCCAAACACAGATCGATGGATGCCAAACTTGATAATATTGTGGAAATGTTGCAAGCAATGGGAAACAATGGTAAGAGCTGAAATGTTTTATATGAATTTGTACTTGATAGTTGTTAGCATGATTTTATCGAAATTTTATTTAATCGATTGGATAATAAAAGAATTAAAATGTTCTCTTTATCACATCTGCTTGCCGTCGTAAAATGTTCATGCACATGGGCATGGCAATTATTTGAAATGATGTGCAACTAAAAGTTGAAACAGCTCATTTTTTCAAAATATATTCCTATGAACTTAAATAAACAAAATTAGCCACTTTAGATATTATCGATTGCTAGGCATTTAAGACGTCGTCAAATTAGCGTTTTTGCTACTAAAACGAAAAATATTTTATGAACTTTATGATCGCTCAATTTTCATTAGTTGTTCAAGTGCCCATCTATTCCGTACATTATTTATAAATTCTGCATATACGGGGTGAAGTAGGAGTGACCACCGATTTTTCATGGCAAAATAAAATAATTTTTGTACTGAAATTTCTATGACAATTTGCATGAGATGTAGCACTAGTCTAACAAGTTTGCTTGCAGAGTTTTTAATGTAAAATCTATAGGGTATGACCGTTTAATGAGAAATGGCAGTCCTCTGAAAAATGAAGCTAGGCCAAATGTACTTTTGGTTCTATTAAATTTCATCCAAATTGGTGGTGTTCGTTTTGAGCAATTCAATAAAATATCGATGGGATGTAGAGCCTTTAATTGGATGACGAAGCCAACAGAGCATCTATAGAAAGTTAACTCATTTAGTTACTATTTTGTTTAGGACTGTCCTGTTTGCAAAAAGGACTCCACAAATTTGGATGACATTGGTTTCCGAGAACCAAAAGTACATTTGACCCAACTTCATTTTTCAGATGACCGTTATGTCTCCTTATACGATCGGGCCCTCTAGAATGGACATTAAAATCTCTGTCAGAGAACTTGGTTTTTAGTGTCCATTTTATGAAAAATCATTTTCTTTAGAAATACATTATGTTTTATATAAAAGGGTTTCATAACTAGGTTACAAATAGTCTAAAACGTGGCATATTTATCCAAACGGTTTCAAGTGGCGCGAATATCCAAATTCAGTAGTTTAAAATCGATAATCAGAATTGTTTAGAGAACATTGTGTTAAGTTAAACGATTTGTAAATCCAAGTAAATAAGAAGGATAAAAGCAACCTAAAAGTGATTTTATTAGCCATAAAACAGATTAGTAGTAGATGTTCTGTTGACGTCCTACAATCTTGTCAACATAAAGTAAACAAAATGCAAATTTTAACAATAAGTATCAAATAGTGAGAACAATGAATGTGCTGTAATAATTTGCAAATCTTCCTTTGTGTTAAGTAAGAAACTGGTATCTCTATAAGAACATATTTTAGATTAAAATTTGTTGTTCCTCCAATCTTTCAAAGTTAGAAATTATTTTTCTTTAAGTTCTCAAATATTCTTGTTAACACGGTGTAAACGTGTCATATCTAGATGATTAACTAGACTGACTGTCCACGCTTCAGATAATTCTCCGATTAAAGACCCATCTGAGTGTGTGGTAAGCCGAGTACTATGAATAAGGAGTATATTTTTATCAAATTAAATCAGCCTTATGTATTAAAGAGTGTAACCCATTAACCTGAATATTTTCTGATTGGCTACTGGACGGTATTGGCAATTTTGTGTATGTACATTATGCTGACGAGGATGTATGATAACAACAAAGCATGTTCTACTAATCTGTTTTATGACTAAAAAAGAGAAGGAAAATTCTAGTTCATGAAACATCTGGAGGAGATATGGAGTTTAGAATCTTTCATTTAAAAAATATCTGCTTTAGAATCTTCTAGAATAAAAATTAAGTTCACAATCTTCTAGAGAAAAAAACAGTTTAGCATCTTTCTCAGGATATATGTATCTAGTTTAGAATCATCTAGAAATATCTAGCTTAGAATCATTTAGATAAATATCTAGTTTAGATTCTTTTAGAGGAAATATCTAGTTTAGAATCTTCTAGAAGAACTATCTAGTTTAGAATCTTTTAGAGGAAATATCTAGTTTAGAATCTTCTAAAAGAAACATCTAGCTTAGAATCTTTTGGAGGAAATATCTTCTTTAGAATCTTTTGGAGGAAATATCTACTTTAGAATCTTTTAGAGGAAATATCTAGTTTAGAATCTTTTAGAGGAACTATCTAGTTTAGAATATTCTAGAATAAATATCCAGCTGATGAGGCCCAACAAGGCCGAAACAGCTGTCCAGGCTATCATTTGTGAGTAATATAGATAAGTAGTATATTTTTATCAAAGTATACCTGTTTTGTTTTATTTTTGCTCTTAAACACATTAAATGGCCAAAACCTGCTTTGACAGCGTGAGTGCTTTTTAATAAAAAAACAGGCTTCAAATACTTTTGTTGTCAATAAATTCTACTTTTACTCTCTTTATGCAAAATTGGCAAATTTTCTTTACTTTTATGCTTTGATATGAAATACACGAACATTTTATATTACTCAGCCAATGATTATGCTTGGCTGATGAGTCCCAACAAGACCGAATAGCTGTCCTGGGCTATCATTTGGGAGTAATATAGATAAGTAGTATATTTTTATCAAAGTATACCTGTTTTTTATTATTACTCTTAAACATAAGAAATATCTAATTCAGAATCTTCTATAAGAAATATCTAGTTTAGAATCTTTTAGAGGAAGCATCTAGTTTAGAATCTTTTAGAGGAAGCATCTAGTTTAGAATATTCTAGAGGATATATTTAGTTTAGAATATTCTAAAAGATATATCTAGTTTAGAATCTTTTAGAGGAAATATCTAGTTTAGAATCTTCTAGAAGAAATATCTAGTTTAGAATCTTCTAGAAGAAATATTTAGTTTAGAATCTTCTAGAGGATGTATTTAGTTTAGAATCTTCTAGAAGAAATATTTAGTTTAGAATCTTTTAGAGAAAATAACTGGCTTAGAATCTTTTAGAGCGAATATCTAGTTTACTATCATTTTGAAGAAATTGTGACAAATTTCACATTGATCTCTGAATCGGCTCAGTTGAGATTTGAATGACCATTTTTCTTTTGGTTATTTAAACTAACGCTCCAAGATAATTTGCGTGGTACATGGATACTTCACATGGAACTTTTTATATGAAATCTCTCAAACAAGATTGTAATCCATACACTGTTTTAGCTAGCGGGCCCTGTATTTCATAAAGTCAAGTATATTAATATTTTTTAGTTTTGAAGAGTGCTAGGTTTACATAATTGACCTCTCTAAAGTCCAAATTCCACAAATGTGGATGAGTTTTTATCTAATTGAGATGATGAGCTATTTGTATTGGAAATATGTATTATTGATGTGTTCTGTCTAAATCAGTTTATTTCTATTTCAATTTCAGCTGCGCACAATGAACTCGGACAACCTAACGAACAACTCCAAGGTAACACAGCCAACTTTTGCTTTTAATTTTCAACTAAAGGTTATGTCAGTTGAATCAATTCAATTTAGTCTATGAAAGAAGTATTTTTCCCATTTCAATATTTTTAAATTATAAACACCGTTTAACATACCGTTGAAGAATATGTTATAATTGACAATGGAAAGTCATAAATAACCGATATCTGTGGCGCCGTCATTTCTGATGTTTTCCCAATTATTTTGTTGTAGATCAAAACGGCTATCTAGAGACGAAGATCGGAGAATACAAACGACGTTTTAATGACTTACAAGTGGAGATGGAGACTCTACACGGTAGGTTATCACACTATCGGTTCCCAATCCCGGTGGAGGAAGCCATTTTCATAGACTTGCCATGAGGCAGAAGACGAAATAGATCAGAAGACATTTTCTTTACATGAATAATCGAATATTTTAGCAATTTTTGTTGATATGAATAATTCTGAGTTATAACACTTTTGTTGATATTCTGTGTTATAACATATTGTTTAAATATGAAAAACTCCTACCCATCAAATGTTGATTGACTTTTACAGGGATCAATGAATCACTAGCAAAGGAAAATGATGTTTTAAAAGGTAAGAACGCCATACTGTATTTTGTGAAAGGCGAATATTTCTGATCATCTACATAAGTTTGCAATTGTTAATTAACTATTAACATGTTGTAACCAATTTTCTACAAAACATTTTAGACCAAAGGAATGGGTTGTTCTGTAAACAAAGAATTGTGTTTCTAACATTTTATTTATTTTAATTGTTAGCTGATAACGGAGGTCTCAAAGACGGCATTTCCAAATTGAACGAGGAAATGTCTCAAATGAAGGGTGAGATGGTTCATCTTTGATTGTATATTTTTCATCATTAGTTTTTCTATGAATGGCAATCTAACTGATATCTTCATAAATTTTGACTTTTCAAATAAACTGTCAAAATTCAATGATCATCTTCTAAAAGGTCGGAGTAATTATTGAGATGAAATGTCACTATTGTTTGACAGTGGTGCATGGATTTCGTTATTTTGAAAATAAAGTTTGGAGTTTATTTCATCCAAGCTAAAGAGAATTTCAATTATTTTTAAACATCTTGTTTTCTTTTGCAGACAATTTTGATCAACTACTAAAGAAATATGAAACTTTGGAAAGTAAGAATACAAACATAATGTTGAATAAGGGAACTTCACCCCTAGCATGCCAAGACTGAATTGAAACCTTATTTACAAATAATATTTATTTATTTATTTGTACTTTTAAACTTAATGCCTCTAGAGAAGTGGATAAAGTTTTTATATGCTTCAAATTTGTGTCAAAGAAGATCTTTCATCGTACTCCCCTTAGCTAGCGTGTCCATGTCCATATTTTAGAATATCAAGACAATTGATAGTTCTTTGTTTGGAAGGGTGCTAGTTTTACTAAAAGCCAATTTCTACAAATTGGGATGACACTTGTCATCTAACTTAAATGATGAACTATTTGAATTGTAAATATTTTTGCGGTGTTTCTTTTAAAAAGGTTTATTTCTATTTTAATTGCAGCTGATAGTAATAAACTTCTAGGAGATAACAAGCAGCTCAAAGGTAACACATTTTGTAAACGGAATCAAACATTTGTTTTTAATTTTGATGACAGAAATTATGTCATTTGAAAAAACAATTCTCTCAGAACTAATTTATTTATTTCAATATTTTTAAACTACTGTTGACGAGTATGATTATTGACAAGGAACATGGATAAAAAACTGATATCATGTGGCGTCAGCACTTCCGATTAACGAATGTAATGTTTCTCCAATTATTTTTGTAGATCAAAATGGCCATCTCGAGATCAAAATCCAAGAGTACAAACGTTGTTCTAATGACTTACGAATGAAAATGCAAACTCTTAACGGTATGTTGACATTTGAGAGAGTTTAAGTTATTTGAAGTCAGTTTATAGGTTCAGACTCTGTTGTAGATTTAATAAGGAAATACATTTGGCATTGTTGTTTTAGTTGTAATTGATATCATTATAATTTTATTTCAAATGTAATTACAGTGCTTAATTTGTGTTTCATTTTACGAAATGGTTTTGAAATATTTTAACCCCCTTGTAGCCACACCAAAAAATCTAGCATTTTCATTTGACATTGTAACTATTCAGCGGAAAGGAAACGCAATATGGCGGTCGATAACGTATTCAGGTCTAACAATTGAAGTTTGTGTAATTGAAAAAGCCAAGATAAACCTAGGTAGAACATGTTAACGGATGTTCTAAAGAGTCATAATATTATTTTAAGGCATTACCATGTAATTAATAAGAGTGCAGAAAGTGGAATCCATTGACCTGTACCTGGCACAAGGCAGAGAACGAAATAGAAATTAACGTCGTTGGTTGACATGCATAATTGAATGGTATAATATATTTTGGTGGCATGAATGATTCAATGGTATAACACATTTTGTTGATATGAATGATTCAATGGTATAACACATTTTGTTAACATGAATGATTCAATTATATAACAGATTTTGGTGACAAGAATAATTCAATGTAATCGCTTTTGTTGACATTAATAATTCAATGTTATAACATTTTGTTGACATTAATAATTCACTGTTATAACATTTTGTTGACATTAATAAATCAATGGTATAACATATTTTATTGCATTTTAAAATATTCACAACTCCTACCGGCCAAATTTTGATTTTTTTGCAGGCAACAATAAATCGTTAGCAAAGGAAAATGATCTTTTAAAAGGTAAGAATACCATACTGTGTTTTGTAAATAAGTGAACATTTCTGGTCATTTAATTTTGCAATTATTAATTAACTATTGACATGTTTAGTAGATTTGCTACTGAATATCTTAGACCGAAAGAATGGTTTGTTTTGTAGACAAAGAATTGTGTTTCTGTAAATATGTATGTATATTACACAATTGTTATTTAATTTAATTGTTAGCTGATAACGGAGGTCTCAAAGACGGCATTTCAAAATTGAACGAGGAAATGTCTCAAATGAAGGGTGAGATATTTACATCTTTGTTTGTTAATTTTCTATCGTTATCTTTTCTATGATATCCTCATAACTTTTAATTTTTTAGATAAACAGTCAAAATCTCTTGTTCTCAAAGGTAGGACTAATCTAATGCAGTTACCTAATAATGAGACCATCTTCTTCAAGGTATTTGCATAATGATAGAGACCGAAATGTCACTATTGTTTGACAGAAGAGCATGGATCTTGTTTGGACTTCATTTCTATTTGTAATCCTCCAAGCTAAAGATATTTTCATTTGTTTTCAAACTTCTTATTTTAATATTCTTTTCTTTTGCAGGCAATTTTGATCAACTACTAAAGAAATATGAAACTTTGGAAAGTAAGAATACAAACATTTATTGTTGAATAAGGAAACTTAACCCTTAGCATGCCAACTTTTTGACAGGGATGTTTCATTCATCAAATTTGTGTTAAAGAAGATCTTAATCTCCGTACTCCGCTTAGCTAGCTCGTCCATGTCCACATTTTAGAATGTCAAGACAATTGATAGTTCTTTGTTTGGAAGAGTGCTAGTTTTACTAAATTGACTTCTAAAAGCCAATTTCTAGAAATTGGGATGACACTTTTCATCTAACTTAAATGATGAACTATTTGTATTGTAAATATTTCTGGGGTGTTTCTATTAAATAAGTTTATTTCTATTTTAATTGCAGCTGATAGTAATAAACTTCTAGGAGAAAACAAGCAGCTCAAAGGTAACACATTTTGTAAACGAAATCAAACATTTGTTTTTAATTTTGAATGACAGAAATTATGTCATTTTAAAAACAATTTCTATCAGAAATATTTTATTTATTTCAATATTTTTAAACTACTGTTGACAAGGAACATGGATAACAAACTGATATCTGTGGCGTCATCACTTCCGATTAACGAATGTACTGTTTCTGCGTTCTGGTACCTATCTGAAGTCTATCACTCTCTCAGTATTATTATGTTGTTTCTATTATAATTGTAGTGGGTAACAAGGAGCTTGGAGATCAGAAAACAGCACTTGAAGGTGACACAATTTGTTCTTTAAATCTTTGAATCTGTTCATACGTGGTGCGCCCATTAAGTGGTGAGACTAAGTAAGAAAGCTAAGTAACAGAAACGTAACATTATATTTATCAA
>JAUYWI010123983.1:0-10189 GCA_034780595.1 Parotoplana pacifica | reverse complement strand
TTGGGCGAGTTTACTGTTCTTGAAAACTGCAATCTTCATCGCTAGAAAAGTTTTATTTCAGTGAAACTATAGTATTATTCAGTATAAGTAGATATTTTTAATCTTTGCGGTTTATTTTGTTGAATATTATTATTCAGTTTCTATGTTCGTATTGTTTATCTGATATTATACTACGATCGTATTGCTTTCAATAAAAACAGAAAAAGATCATTTTACTCACGCTTGCTATCTCCTAACGCTAAAGACTGGAGGCAGGTAATCAAAGTCTTGTTGAATGTACACACAGCCGGTTGACTGATGTGATTAGCAAGCATTCCGGTCACTTGGAGTTGTGATTATTTATTATTGATTATTGATTACTCGGAGATTTTGAATCTTTCGTGATTATCTGTCGACTAGTTTTGACATCTCCTCCGTTCATATTTATTAAGTGCTTCTATAGCGCTAGGTAGATATTTGGAAGCAGACAGAGCTCACATGGAGTGGTTGTTGTTTGTTTGAGATGGGATGGTACTTTTTAATATTTTAATTTACTTCTATGTTTATAACTGCTGTCGTTTTTGCTAAGTGACGTACCAGATGCTGAATGTTGTTTGCTATCCATGTTTGATCTGTCAATTACATAGAATCTAATGCTCACCAATTTATATTTGTTTACTTCGCTTCATTCATCTATTATACACATTATTTACTTCGCTTCATTCATCTATTATACACATTATTTACTTCTCTTCATTCATCTATAATACACATTATTTACTTCGCTTCATCATCTATTACACACATTATTTACTTCGCTTAATTCATCTATTATACACATTATTTACTTCGCTTCATTCATCTATAATACACATTATTTACTTCGCTTCATCATCTATTACACACATTATTTACTTCGCTTCATTCATCTATTATACACATTATTTACTTCGCTTCATTCATCTATTATACACATTATTTACTTCGTTACGTAATTCACTTGTGTTGGACGACAGATATTTTGCTACAAAGTTGCAGACTTCAACCAAATTTATTTGCAGACTAATGTAGGGATAGGCATTTGATGATTGTGGTCAGTGGCCTTTCGTTGATTTAATAATTCTCTTTGTATTTAAGTATTTATAGTATTATGCACTTTAAATCTGAGCCTCACATAGTCTACTTGATGGGTGTTAACTAGGCTAAATCTATCTTTGGAAATCAAGGAAATGATAGATCTTCAGAGATGCGTATTGGTGACTATAAAATAGTTTTACAGTCTATGGACAAGGATATTTAGTGTGGTAGCAGAAACCAGTTGAATTTTTATCGTTACTGCAGGGCGCATATTGGGGCAATACTTTTAATTGACAATTTTGGGGTAAAAGAACCGATATACCTATGTAGTCCTCTGCTTCGACTGAAACAACTAAGAATCTTCAATCTCATCCGAAGAAGGCCTACCTTCATTCAGTAGGATGGAAATGCTTTTCTAAAGAATTGAAACTCCCCGATAGGTCTTGCTTGGTTCTAGCTACATTTACAAAATATATTTTGACTTCATTTTGTTATTTGGCCAACTAAGTGCCTATCTATTTTAATGGTGATAACTATTCTTATG
Organism: Parotoplana pacifica; assembly: GCA_034780595.1. Lineage (NCBI taxonomy): Eukaryota > Metazoa > Platyhelminthes > Proseriata > Otoplanidae > Parotoplana > Parotoplana pacifica. Next base: position 8,589 of record JAUYWI010123983.1, on the reverse strand, counting down.
GTTTCCATTAGATGCTTTATCTCTGACACCTTGCTTTATCTTTAATACAAAACGTGTCTCTTTCTAATTGTCTTGCTATTCTAGCAAATACAGTTCGGGGAAAATCGCAGCTAAACCTAAATTGCATCATTAAAAACGGCACAGTCAAAAAAATGTTTGTTGTTACTTTGCGTGAGAAATACATTCACTGCATTTCCATTGAATAATTACCAAAGATCTTTGGTAATTACAGAAGTCAGATGAGTTAATTTTGATGGAATATTATTTATTAATTAATTTTTCCATTACGTGTATAGGTACCTACATACATAAATTGTATAAGATTTTTTCTAAATAGCCTAAATATGTAGTATGTAGGTGTATTATTTGGTAGATAATGAGAGGTAAAGAAAACAATATGTGTAGGTATGAGAGAGCGTAGTTTTTTTTAAACCGAAACTATGTAAATGCAAAGTGCCGATAATTCATTGTTTCTTTTATGTTTTCCAATTTGAATGTACATAAAAGCCTATAAATAAATAAGATAAGTTTCCTTGTATGCTCTCTTACTCTATGGTTCATATTTGATTCTGGAACTAAAAGAAGCTCTTTCTGCACTAAGAAGTTCTTTTTGATAAATTCAAAATGAAATTAAAATGCATGTTCTATGTTAAAATGGCTGTTTTGGAAATGAAAGTCTATTGGAACTTAAAAAGTTCATTTTTGTCGATGTCTACTATACAGAATACGTCGATTTATTTATAATTCAACTAGTGGGTGCGATGCTATGTTGTCATATTGCTTTTTATTTGTTTGTTTGTTTTTGTTGATGGCATATTTATGTAGTAGACATTTGGGAAAAGCGCCTGAACCTAAAAAAAAGATGTGTGATCAGATGGACACAACAGTGCTAGGTACTAATGGATTTTATCTCTTTTAATTAATTGATTTTAGTTAAATGGGTCTATGCCGGCAAAGTAGGTATTTCACTCGGCAAACTTGAGTAATGATGATAATTATAAACATGGTGTTCTTGTTATTGCCTTTAGGAATTTACATTGATTAGAAAAATAGTGAAAATAAAAAAACAAATAGTTCATGTCTGCCAATGAACCTGGTTGTATGTAAAGATATATAATTAAACAGCAAAATTTTAAAAAATGAATTGACTGGGAAAATAATATAAAATTCAACAGTGCATTTGCTTTTCTAGTTGTTAGGTATGTAGGTAATTGAAGGTGAATCAACTGTTCCAAATTGGGATAGCAGCTTATATTATGTATAGTTAGTTGGAAAAGAAGTGAGTCAAATTGTCTTAAATTGGGATAGCAGCTTATATTATGTATAGTTAGTTGGAATAGAAGTGAGTCAAATTGTTTTAAATTGGGATAGCAGCTTATACTATAGATATCATTAAAAGTTCAGCATAATGTACTTTAGAGGATCGTTGAAAATGGGATTTGATATTTTAGAGCCTTTCTCATTAAAGGGTGATTGAGTGTGCTAAGTTAACAAACTTGGATAAGTAGTTTAGGATAACATCATAAAAAGTGGCACACAATTGTCTTGAATGGTTTTTTATCTCCAAAAAAAGAAACTATTTTCATGTTTTTACTTATTATGACTATGAGAATTAGTTACCAATAATGAAAAATACGAAAACGATTCTCTTTTGGAGATGAAACACCGTCCAGATTAACAACTGTGTCCAAGTATAAAAGAATATCGCGATTGTCAGACCTCCTTGAGGGTATTCAGACATTGATTCTTAAAAATAACATAAAAAGGTTATCCATTAGACTTGATAATTTCACCAATATCTTCGATGTTTCCATGGTTCATAAAATGTATAGATTTGCTATATGGCCTCTTTGTATCATATCGAGTCTGCTGGCTTACGGACGGGCCCACGTATATTATTGTTTTCATGGGATTTAACCACACGAAACTTTAGCCACCATAATTGAACTTTAATTTAATTAACTGATGCATAACAACAGGCGCTTTTACTCATTTATATCACATAAGATATCTATGATTTCATAGGTATTTGACCACATGAAACTAGGCCATAATATTATGAACAACAAGCATTTATCGCATAAACCTGAGATACCATTAACCTTTTATTTAATCGACCTTGCACTTTTCAAGGGTATTCCATCTAATGTATAGTCCTATAAATGTCATTTATGTATTTTTTCTCAATCACTCTGTTCTGTTATCCATTAAATTTAATTGGTTCTCATATTTATTATACTCATATTGTTGTTCAGTTATCCATTTTCCTAATAGATTGGTGGCTTTCTTATTCATTAGATACCTTCATTTGTTGTCTTTTTTGTTTAAGACAACAATATAAGCTGATCTAAGTTCTGTACAAAGAGCACGGATATACATACATCACGTAGTGCACAATTTGGTTAATTCTGCTATTTTTATTATATAACCTTAGTGGTTTATAGATGAAAGATACGAATAGGGATAACTTAGTGGCAACTTGAGCTAAGTACAAAATATGCTTTTCAGTCATTTCAGTAGGTTCATAGCTAGCGTGATCTTTCAAAGTCGACCGAGCTGGGGTCCTTTGGGGCAGAAGTGAGAGATTGCCATGGAGGATAGAGATGATCACGATTCATTTAACTGAAATAATAAAACCTAGATGTGTGTGACTTGGCTAGTGAAATATTACTTTTATATTGTGGAAAGATATTATGCGTGTATATGTACGTTATATAAAATAGTTTGTTAACTTTATTTAATAACTATATGTATGTATGAGTGAGTATTGTTCTATTATTATGCGTTGATGATGGGAAACCTCTTCTGGTTCAGTGTGAGCGGGTGGAGGGAGGTAAATGGAATTTTCATTTCCTTATGTATGATGTTGGACAATGGAAAACAAGATTGAAGAATGTGTGTTTTGGATATTTTACTTTTAAAATTAATTACTATGATCTTTATGTTATAAAAGCTGGTAGGATGGAACAAAGGGGGGTTTTATCCAGTGCTGATTCATAGAAGATTGTTTTAGATTAACTTTCGACCGCCAATATTATTAGGTCTAATCTAATATGTCATATTTTTTAAGAATTTATGTGGATAACAATAACTGATCATACATCCACGTAATAATGAACCGAATTTTGTAGGATTCTCATCAAAATAATATCATATTAAATCGTTTTCACAGCACAGTCCGAAGAAAAACGACAGCGTCTCCTTGACAAGGTAGTGTGAGAAAGCAAGCATTTCAAAAGTTGAGAAGGTTTTGAGAGATAGGAAGATGTCGATAGATACAAGAAAAAGAATTCCTCGCTGCTATGTTTACTCGATCTTAACCTATGGTAGCAATGCTGGACAATATCATCGCAAATGGAAAGCCGGCTTGAAGCTGCTGAAACGTGGTTCCTCAGGAGAATGGTTCGGATCTTTTGGGTAGACCATCAGAAAAGGGGCAGCTTGAATTCTTGGGACATGTCATGAGAAAAGACGGATGGGAAGAAAACAATACAACAGGCACGATAGAAGGGAAAAGGGGGAGAGGGAGACCCAGATTAACATATCTGGGCAGTTTTAGTAAATAGATGCAGGCGCAGGTGCCTGAGGGACAGAGAGAGAGACAGCTACACGGTCCAGAAGGTGCTGAAAATCTGTGAAGATAGAATTTGTGGAAGTCGATGGTCGCCTAGTCGCATAGTACTTAGATAGATAGACTCAAAATAAGTAAATACAATGTCGATTAAGAGTGTTGAAGATTGTGGACCGGTCATTTGTTAGACAAATGCTTTCAGTCATCTGTTAGACCCATAGAGAGGAAAGAAAGTGGATACAAAATACAACTTTGGTCATATATTAGATAATCAAAATCCGGTCGGTCATATCTAACAGATGACCGATTTGGTATTTTCTAGCTAATGACCAGCCTAACAAATAACTGTCTAACAGAATGAGCGCAGGCATCTGTCTAACAAATCACCAGTCTAACAGATGACTGGTCTAACGAATGATCGGTCTGACAGATGTTTGCGTCTATTTGAAATAGAAATATTTCAGAAAATCTATTTCCTTACATAGTTTCTGAGATGTTAACCATAGTAGTCCATAAGCACTTAAAAATTACAATTAAAACAGTACTCGAAGTCCGTTTTTTTTTCTATTTGTGTTGGCAAAGCAAATATATTCTAATTCATAGAGCTACATAAGTACCTAACTAATATGTGGATAACAATTTGAAGTTGAGAGCAACAATAGATTATTTGGTGACGTGATGAGCTAAACCCAGCCATCATATCAATGTGGATGTGTCAGTTGTAATGGATATCACTTCCACTAAGGTGACTTCATTGTATCTAATGTACGTATGCATAGTTTACCTGCTGCCTATTTTCTTACATTGAATTCCCAAGTGTTCCATGTCAATTTTAGGTTTTTAATTTCTAATCATCTCATCTAATTGTTGTTGGTTGTACATAACGTACTAGGTATGGGCTATACACACGACTCTCTTAAATTCTGAATGTACCAACTTTTTGTATCAATAGGTCATGATCTTATAAAAATAACAGGAACTTTTCCTGGACAATCTATGTTTTTCGATTTCTATTGAATAGGTTATTTTACCCGTAGAAATCGCCGAAGTTGCATTCATTATGTACAGAAATCGACTTTTTATAAAGGATAGAAATGCTTGCTTAGTTTTGAATTCATCATTAAAATTTTGAAGTGAGTGCCTAATATTTTTGAAAATCCTTTTTAAATTTGATCACTTCTGTGTAGGAACTCATATATTTTTTCCCCTTTATAGTGTGCCGAGCGACTCCTTTATCTATGCCTACTCTCTCTATGATGGGAAAAGTTTCATAGATAATTTTTGTTCTTTTGTTTTAAACATCCACTGTAGACTTTGCTATCGATGATTAACATAATTGCCAATAACAGGAACAAACATTAATTTGCTTGTTTTTCATCAAAAGTTGAGAGTTAAGCCAGCAGTGACAGTGGAACTTATCCCGTCTCTAATTTATTTGTCAATTTTAAATGACTTAGTTAATTAATGTCAGTAGAGATTTTCATACGACGATCCATAATTACTCAAAACACCACCAGAGAAATGTATGCGATAGAATGGCAGCTAGTCATAAAAATAACAGGAACACAATATTCAAATTAGGTGACAGAGCAAAATACTACAATAAAATGGAGACTTTAATAGGTAAAGATCTCACAGAGACGGCGTCGGGTTGTGTGCTTGTGTAGAGCTGGCTGGGGTACAACGGGGCAATAAATCTGACCAAATGACCCAAATAAACCAGCACCAAATTCAATTATTCGAACCGAAAATGTAAAGGCAACGCGTGGTGGTTTATAGATGAATCTCCCACAGACAGGAAGCCACCGGGCCCGGTTAGCATAAATTCCACACATCTTATCTTTGTAAAAAAAATCTTTAGGGCTGTTATTGAATATTCATAATGCAGTGTATAACACTCTGACAGGGGTTGCCATTTTATAATTATGACAAGCCACAATAAGCCAACTCTGGATTTCATTCATTAATTAATGAAATTTCGAGTGAAGCCGGGCGGTGTGTGTGGTAAGCTTGACGGTTTATTGTGTTGTGTCAGGATCTGACTACCTACGATGTGGCTATTTTACCTATGGAGGTAGATGCCTAATGCAAATATTGCCATCATTGACTTGCAACACACACACACACCAGCAAACTTCACTTTATTTGGATTGCAAGTTCGATTTTTACTTCTTTGCTTGAAAATGGGATCAGGTTATAGATAAATGCCGAGTTTTTGTTGATATAATCTACTATGATAATATTTTGGGTTTTATTTTAAATTGTCGTCTGCACTTAGAACTTGTATCCTATTTAACGCATCCTACGACACTAAACGCGCGTTGATGAATACAAATAATAGAGAGAGTTTCCACTCAGTTTTTTTTAAACAAAAAAATATGTATACTAAATTAATTAAATTCATTAATGGATATTATCTGAACTCCTATTTTCTGTATACTGTCTGAACTGCTATCCCAATTTAAGAGAATATTCCACTTTGTACTCTGTCTTATCTCGGCTGCTATCCCAAGTTAAAAAGATGTTCCTTGTTACATGGTCACATGACTGAAATGTTATCCCAAATTAAGAGGATATCATAACTGAGCTGTTATTCCAATCAAACAGAATTGCTATTCTAATTTAACTGAGTTTCTGTTCCAATTTGACAAAACTGCCATTTCAATTTAACTGAGTTTTTATTCAAATTAATTAACTATGCTGCTATTCCAATTAAAGCTAAACTGTTATTCCAATGTAATAGAGTTCTGCTATTCCAATTTAACAGAGTTGCTATTTGAATTTAACAGAAAAGAACTGTTATTTTAATTTAACAGTGCTGCCATTCCAATTTAACTGATCAATTAAAACTAAACTGCCATTTTATAAGGACATACTGGTGAAATAGAGCCTATTTTTCCTAATTTATACATGGTTTGGAAACACTCTAACATGCCTTGGTTTCTTTGTTTAACGAGATGATTGTTATCCGTGTTAATCTGACATATCAGTCAGATGTCTGTCTAATTCTACTTAATGCCATGTCTAGAAAATCTGCATCGTTCTTCCAAATTTGATTTAACTTGTGTCAGGGTTAATCCTTAGTATAATCTGACTTGGTTGATGAGTCTATAAATCATTGTTTTAATTCTCTATCTTCCATTTTCTATCTTTCCTATCAACATCGGATAAGTCCAGAATCTGAATGTTAAAAGTGGTAATATCTCATTCTTACTTAAACTAAATGTTATCCTTGAATATGGTGAAAATTGGGTGTAAATCTGCATTGAATTTATATCCCGCTTTTTATAATTATGCACTAATAAAGCTAACACTAACTATTTTTAAATATCACATATAACAAATGCCACAATAAATGATAACCCACAAATATAGATTTTTTCATTAATTTTATTAGCTACATTTATAGTATTTGGAACCATTAGAGAAAAGCCCATAGTTTTATTAAAAAAATTTACCGTTGATAATATTATCATTTTTATAATAAATTAAATATTATTTTGATAAATAAAAGTCATGCATCCCATAATATGAATATCGATTTAAAATTACACACCTAAAATACATCAAAACTAATTAAAAATACATAAAATAAATGTAACCAAAAAATAGCTAATGATGGCAGTCTCTGTGTTAGCTATTATTATCAATAAATCGTTATCCAGCTTTATCAAATAATAAGACGAAGAAATAGGATGTTGCAATATATTTCTAGAATAATTTCCATGATTTTCTTTTATTATCCAACAAGAAAGCTGAATGAATACAAATACATATTATGTTTCTGTTTATGGGCGATACTACAACTAGTGGTGTGTCTAAGTCTTATACTAAATTCAATCAGAAATTACATATTATAGGCAGGCCATCCTTCATGGGGCGAAATATGATCGAGTGGATTTGGATTGGAGTCCTCGAGTTTATTTCGTAATTCAGTTACCTCGCCTGGCTCCACCATGTAGGTCTTCTACTCTTTACTTACTATTAGCTGAAGAAACGGACGAAGGTGCACTTCACAGCCAAAAAGACGTAACAACCTCCTCCCCCCACCGCTAAATTCGGTAACACCATCTGATCGTGCCCAAATACCGACCATTTTTGGTACCTGTGGAATTTTTCTGTTCTTAGTGGCTATAGGAGAAGACCATCAATTGCAATTTTTGTTTAATAAACTCTCAACTGAATCCATTGGCAACGGTCTCCTTCGGTGACATTCAAAGATTGCCCTCTTGAGAGGACAGACAGAACAGAGAAGAAATGTTCCCGTCTCTCACCGTTAGTGTCGGTCAGACCATTGAGTAGATGACCGACAATGCAAAGCTCTTTTTCACTCCGACTTATTTCTTTTCAAGTCACACAAAACGGACATGATTTAACATGATTGAAGTTGGCGAGCAAACTGTCTAATTTAAGAATGATTTCAATTCAGAAAGAATGAATGAGTTTATTAATACTTTAAAATAATTTTGACAAACGATGAGACAAAATAGTGACACATCATAATGTTGAAAGCCAAGCCACCTACAGTAGTCGAGTCTAGAAATAGAACAAACCAATCCATATGTCATATTGCATGAAGACGAGCTATATGTCATATTGCATGAAGAGCTATATGTCAAAATGTATGTTGACGATCCATGCGTCATATTCTGCGATGAAGAGGAGCTATTTTATAAATGAATCAACTCTTTTAGAGGAAAGTTGATTCATTGCAGACATTCGTTTTCTTAACTCTTTTTTGTTTCAATCTCTATTTTGTGGCATCAATTTTTCTCATTGAGCCATAATTCTATTTCCTATTTTTGTTTTGTTTGTATGATTTCTTTGTAGCGAAGGTATGTATGTGTATTTTATCAAGTCAATCAGTCTACACCACACAGTGCCATCAATATTTCAAATTTATGCAAAAGTTCACCTATAGAATAAGTAGCAACATTAAGATCATAGAGTAATGAAAGGTATATAGAGAGTTGACTCATATAAAATAAATGCCTACAAATAATGTTTTTACATACTCT
>JAUYWI010123972.1:0-10190 GCA_034780595.1 Parotoplana pacifica | reverse complement strand
TGTAACAATTTGACAATTATTACAGAATCTATCTTTATTTGTTTGGTGATAAAATGGATTACTGTCAATATCATGAACTTGTTTGATGATGTAATTAAAGTGATCATCACTTGCAAGAAAGGAATAACAATTGGGGCAAATGTATGTAGTTTCAGAAAGACCATTAAAATGAATAAAATCAATATTGTTATTACCAATGATTTTAAGAAAAGCTTCATGAACATCTTGTTGATCTGTAGTATCAAAAAAATCATCATAAGATTTTAATAAACTAATAACATCCTCGATAGAATTATCTGAACTACTGTTATCGGAATTTAAATAACTATTGATATTTAAAAAAAAGTTGAATATTTTGGTTCTCTTTCTCAGTCAGGTAGCCCGAAAAAAGTGCGGCCCACCATGGTTGCACGTCATTTCTCTCTGTCTAGGGCCGATTGAGTTGGCCTGTCCATTCTTTAATTGTCTTTCGTCCATGCTTCTGCCGGCTTTCCTCTTTGCCCTTTCTTTTCTACTGATCCCTGAATAATCAATTTCTTTATCAAAATCACCTCATCTCATCACACGCCCAAAGTAACTCAATATCCTAAGAGCCACTTTGCCTACGACGAGTCATCTCAGTACCAATGGTCTGAAGGTCCCAGTGGTTGGTTTTCCTTTTTTGTCCAAGATACCCTCAAAATCGTCCGGTAAGCTCACATGTCAAAAACATTTGCTCTTCTTTCATCATTCTTCGTCATCGCCCAGGATTCACATCCATACATGGCCACTGTAAAATCTGTGGCACAGAGCAATCGAATCTTCAACTTAATACAAACTCCTTTACTTTTCCAACATAATTCAGCTTCATTATGACCATGCGTACTGTTGCTAGTCGTCGTATTTTGATTTCAGAAGTACATTTTCTACTATTAGTCTTAGATTTTGGAATAAAGTTGTAGCTGTTAACATTTTATAGCTGAAAAACTATTTTCTACATTAAAAAGCGTCTTTTTGCTTTTTTTACATCTCATAAATTTTTCTATTTCAATCAATAATTCTACGTATATTTTAATATGAACAAGTCTAAATAAAACACGTTGATCTGCCTCTGTATCTACATAGAAAGGGGGTTAATATTGCAAACTGAAATACGAGTATATATATGTATTTTGTTGTTTTCCATTGTTGATTTATATTACTTATTGAATAAAGCCAACGTTGGATATTGAATAAGTTGTTTGCATCAAGTTGTCGATAGCTTATTACTTTTAAGAATTTGTTTATTCTAAATAACTGTACCCAAAAAGATATTCGACGATGAGAATGTGTAGTGTTTGTTATCGAGGGTAATAAAGTACAATATACACGGCTAAAGAAGTATCTATAGGTTTCGGGGGGTGAAATTGCCCATTTTCGCACGAAGATTCGTGATATTCTTGTTCACTATTAGGCTTGTTTAATTTTTATTATAAAATTTAAATGTTTGTCCTGAATGAAGTCAAAATTATTGATCTGCCTCACTTATTTCAAACGGAAGTTCTCATTGTTGCTTTATCATGGATTGCTTCGACTTATTCCAGGTTATACTTTTTTTTTGCTAAATTTGAATATCAATATTATAGACAGTAATTGTTCTATTAATTTAATGTAATTTTGCAAACACCAATATTAGCATTAAACATCATCTGTATTGTGCTAGTTTTGGAGATTTTCCCCCTCATCAGTAACCGAGTAGGAGGTGAATTCGGAAGCTTTTATTTAGCATGTAAGCATACCAACCACTAGACTGCGAGTTTTCCTGCCAAATGCCAATTATGTAGAAACAACGCTAACTGGTACTGATTGTCACCAATAGATTATGAACTGCGAACACGGAAACATGATAGCCATGGCAAGGGGTACCTTTGTTGCCAGCACCAAAACTAATTGTTCTATTTTCTAGAAAAGGCACACATTACTGGATTGATGGCACTGAGTACCGCGACCTCATCAAGCTCTATGGAATTCGTTTCATTATTCTGGTTGAAGGCACGGGTGGCATGTTCGGTATTATTCCATTCACCATGAACCTTGGATCTGGAATTGCTTTGTTTGGCATTGTAAGTTTGTAAAAGATTGTGCTTATTATATGTTGCATTTTAGTGGTCGAAGACAGGTTGTTTTCTCTCTCTCTCTCTCTTTCTTTTAGGCCACGGTGTTATGCGATTTCTTTGTTCTCTACATTCTGAAGAAGCGTGACCATTATCGGGATGCCAAGTACAAGATGGTGGAAGGAGATGATGCATTTAAAGTACGTTTACATGAACATTTTGTGTTTGACCTTTCATAAAATGGTAGGGAAACAGATACTTTTACTATTAGAAATTGTAGAACCAGTTCTATATCAGATTCAATAAAGTGTTTCAAACAAGTGACTCCTACAAATTGCTTCTCTACATTGATTCCATTTAAAAAAATAGCCATCCAACGGGTAAAATGTCCTCCATGCCAGCAAACTTGTCCTCCCAAACATCCATGCTGTTGAGTGTGGCGCACCGCTCACTTCACCGCCAGTAGACAGACTTGGCAATTGACATTGATTTAATTAGGGTTAAAACCTGAGAAAGAATGTCAGCTCTGGAATGCACCAACAACAATGGTGGAAAGTTAGTACTCCAACGAAGAGTAGGGCCAAAGACTAAAACAAAACTGCCTTCTCCTGTTGTGCTGTCGATAAATATTATTTTGACTTAAAGACCTATCCTTACCATTTGCACTATTACTTGTGTTGATTTTAATGTGGTAATAAAAAACAGAAATACTTTGATAAAATATACTACTTATCTATATTACTCGCTAATGATAGCCCAGGATAGCTGTTTCGGCCTATGTTCGGTTGATCTGCTTATCTAAATTAATGTCCATTTTGGATGTTTGCTCTGGAACTCAGCCTTGTATTGTAGGAGGTATGATTATACACAGTTCGCCTTTCTTTAGAGCCATTATCATCTCTTTGGTGGCAGTATGCCACGACTACACATAGTTTGTCTGCTTTATTTCTTGTGTGTGTGTGTGTTTGGTTACAGTTAAAATCCGCATCATTTTCCGGCTACACGAATCACGTGAACTAATGTGAGATTGATGGCAGCCCTCCCAATGAGTACCTACAAGAAATGGAAAATAAAACATGAATTTTCGTATCACTATTTCAAATATATCGACTCAATTAATGTCATATTATCATCTAACTGACCACATCAGAATGATATTCTATGTAGAAATGGGGAGTTGGTAGAGTTTTGGTTCCATACTTTTGAATAGAATGTGTCTGCACCATAGATAAGCCCCTGGTAATCTGTGTTTAGTCTTTATGTGTTACGATTTACGAGTATAGAACTCTGCAGACAGTTAGCTTGACTAACTTCGGAGCGCGTTATAAATTTATAATAAAATAAAATAAATAAATATACAGGGGGTGGGTCCAGCATCGGCAAAATTGTTTCGTGTTTTTTAACGATTTTGTATTCAAACAGAGTGATAGAGTGATGTCCTGCATCACCACATAGAAATTTAAAAAGAATCCTATCATGGGAAAATACCCGAAAATGCTATTTTCTGATCTAATTTTGAAACATCTGCGCCTATAATGTTTTCCTCTAGGGGAGCACAAAGGTGTAGTGACCAAAGTATAGTATGTAGGTATAATTGAAATCTGGTAATGACCCAGTTGCGCAATATCCCTGGTTTAGAACATCTGGTTGGCACTGGTGGTTGCTCGCTCCTCACGGTGGCAAACGCATCTCGGATCGCGGCAACAACTGTTATGCCAGAAGTGTCGGAGCTAGCTGGTGATGTTGTTAATTACTTCAAGTACAGCATCGATCAAAACACCAATTTTATCCGCTTCAGGAACAACTAGATGTCGAACACCATCTTTTTAAACGGAATGTCGAATGAAGTGGCCACTGAGGTTCGTTTGTTCAATCTACATCAACCCGGTGGTGGAAATCAGGCGACTCAGTGGGATTTTGGCACTTCATCCACACTGGTGATGGTCAATTTCCATGACTGGCACAGACCGTTTGTACTCTGTTTCATGGCAACAGTGATGCAGAAAGGCACATCGGGAAAAGTCACGACATAGATGACAACGAGAAAAGAAATTCCTTGTCAGCTAATAGCTATGGCATATAAAAGCATTATGTATAGTAAATTTTGTTTGTTTATGTATGAGTTTGGTTGCATATTTATTAGATATCACTTGGAAGAATCTCCTACTGGCCCAAATATTTTTAGCTGCTCATAGAATGGAGGCACATACCTGACAAGTTGGTTGAGTTAGGGTTTAAAGACTGATCAGAATATTATCTCCATCTTGAGAAAGTGCAAGACAGAAGGCTAATGGGGAAGCAAAACAACAGGTTGAAACAGGGAAAAGATGGCTCTGTAGGATGTAATTTGACTGATGGAACTGGCAAAACAAAAGGAGGCAGAGGCTGAAACCATGTAAAAGAAGAGACAGGCAATGGCCAATACCCTGGAGACTGAAAGGAAAATGCAGTTGGCACTATCAGAGCTGTCAAAAAGAGCTGCAAGAAAAAGTGGCAGTGTCTGTGTGCAATAGTCAGAGACAGAAAGACCTGTCAGTGTTACCGCTATACCTCCCTTTTCGATTCACATGGAGCTCTCAACAACATTATTGTTACTAAATGACAATGTTGTTCCATTTTTTTCTACAGCATTCAAATGAAAGCAACAGAATGAGCTTTACAAATCGCTGCAAATGGGTTTGCAACTTAGAAATGAAAGTCAGAGCAACTAGCCTTGTCAAGTCTCCACAATGTCCCAAAGAAAGAAACTCTGAACATTTTGTGCCACAAAACGTCGAACATAGTTATCCTCTTACACTTTCATGATATAATATATTTTGGCATTTTTTGTTGTGGGGTGTATAAGCACTGCATTTTTATGATGTAGTACTGTTCTTTGACAGATTTTAATTTTGTATGTTTTTTACTGCAGTAAAGTTTTCATTCTACATATGTGAGTATTTGTTGTGTTGATACTACTAAAGAGTAGTATTGGCAAAACAGCACATAATTTATAGATCACAGTTAAAGGGGCTCTTAGATACTTTGATGACATCAGTTGATGTCCCAATATTGTGATAGATTTCCTTGGAGTGCCACTATTGACAGAAATGACAACTGATTGGTCACAAAAGTGCACTACAAAAAAATATACTTTGCCTTGACTAAAAATGGTCAAGTTTTGTGTTTCCTTTTTCAAAATCGCCTTGGTGCCAAATCAATTTGGTGATATTGACTAGGCAATAGGTCACTTTTATAGTTACCTTGAAGCCAGATTGCCTTGATAGTCAAAGTGGTCTTACTATATTGGTCAGGTGATCTGCCTGGTGCCACATTTTTGTCGACCAAGTAATCTGAATTGATGCCAAATTAAGAAAAAAATGACAGTATAGTTCCATATTGATTAATTGCCCTGATGATAATCCAGGTCAACTGTCTATTTTTTATAGTGTGAATGCAAATCCTGCCTAAACTACAAAAAATAGATTGTGACTCATTTTATATAGCTCTAGTACAATGTTTCTTTCTATTTAGTAGATAGTTTAGTATATTTGTATTTCACTACTAACTATTTTACTAACATTTTGAGAGTTTGGCATTAAATTATACCATTATGGGCAGATAAATTAACCATTACCTGTATTTCAGCCTGTATTTCAGGTTGAATATGGTCAATTCCGGAATTGCATAGCACAATGTAGGTATTCCCATAGTGCATGACTTTTTGGGAATATATTTATGTCTAATATAAATCATTTTAAAATATATTATATGATAACTCTAGATATCTATTTAATTGTTATACTCTATTGTTTTTTTTATTATTTGTCAATGTTTTATTAAAAATATTACTTTAAATTGGCATTATTGAACTACCTGAAGTAGAATATTAAATATAAATACAAATTTTGCTATTCAATATTTTAAAACAAGTAGAAATTAATAAAAAAGGATCCAGAAGGTAATAATGATCAATAGATAGGTACATGAGGGAAGTTTTTTTTGTAAAAGCATCTTGGTTAATACTTGGGATTTCTGCACCTATTCATAAAATAAATCATTATATGAAACAAAACAGTGTCATCTTTGGCATTTTGTGAATAATTTAAAGTTCAACAACTCACTAAAATTCTCTGAATATCTCATTACTCATGAAAGTAGAAACCATGCAACAACAAAAAGCTTTGCATTTCTGGTACTCTGTTGCTTTATAATTATATTGATTTTTGTGAGTTATTTGTAATTTTAGTTTTTAAAACAACATCAATTTTAATATTGCTTCCATTCAATTCAGTATTAAATGAAAACAAGTTAAGTGTACTTGGAGGGACCTTACATTCCGGCAATAAATTGCTAACGTAATGAACATTTGAATGCAAATTCTTAGAATCAAATTTTAGATTTAAAAAGATCTCAATGAACAGGAGCACCTTGTGTCAATTGTCTGTGCACTTCTTGCTTGGTGATTTTAAATATTGAAATCCAGGAGGCAGAGTTGAAAACGTGCTAAGACTTGACAACGTCAAAAATGAGAAGGTGAGAGAGAGGATGCCTATTGGGGGAGGTGGGGGCTCCACCCAGTGAGGAGAGAGGTGGACCATTAGGTGGGTGGTAGAAGAGTCAGAAAGAAGGGGGTGTGGAAGGGGAGGCGTGGAAGACCCAAAATGAAATGGGAAGACTGCATCCGTGAAAATTTGGAGCAGTTGGGAGTCCAACAGGAGGACGCAATGGACCGCAAAAACGGAGGAAATGATCCGCACCAGTGATCCCACCTAAATGTGGGAAAAACCAGAAGAAGAAGATTGAAAAACTACTTTAAAATAATGGTATTAGTAAGCACTGAGTTTGTTGTTTTACTTTATTTTCCTATTTCTGTTGTTGTTTTTAGTTAAATTCAATATTATCTAAGTGAACAAAATGAGTTGGGATGGCAACCTCGCTGGTGTTCTGACCTCCTACCCGCAGCTGGACAAGTTGGCGGTTATGGACATGCAGGGACAACTCTACGGATCGAGTGACAGGGCTGCTTTTGTGGTAGGCATTTTGTGGATTTCTATCGAACAGTCAGCCGCCATGAATTGAGAGCTAATCATTAATAAAGGAAGGAATTCGTCACCTTCATAGAATAATCATCAAATTAAAAAAGGTCATCTTTGTTTAGTTTTTAGTATTATGAACAAGTCGTACCTAATTATTGTCAAATGATTGAGTCGTTCATTAAAACTGGTTTAACCCACTCCATACCGGGGATATTTAACATGGAGAAACGGCTCCCATGAAAATTGTACTATGGGGATGTCATATTTCCAATTTTTTAACAATTGACAAAGGGCCCCCTCTTAGTTAGAAAGAGGGACTGGTTTCTCGTCCTCCAATTTTGCTTTTTGTAGTTGCTAAGCTCGGTGCATTTTGGCTGATCTTATTTTCTGGTGTACATATGTTTGGTGAATTGTGACTGAAATTAATTTCTGAACTATGCGAAACGCTCAATATTATTTGCCCGCTGTTACAGGGGTTGATTTGAGATGCAAATTGTGGCCTCTATGCCAGCCATACTGTCTGATACAATTCATTGAACAACAACAAATTTTTCTAGTCGCGTGGATGTTTTGTTTTAAGATTATTACAATTCAGCAGAGGATTTATTCCATGCTGGGTGTTTTCTTAGAGTGGATTATGATCTGGCTACTTTTGAAACTGACAAACGAGAAACGAAAAATGTTTTATGAATTATGAATATTCTCTTGTAGCTTGCATTGTTTACCAAACAAAGCCGTTTATTTTCCTGTGGAAATAAATTTGTCTCACAGAATTTGTTGTTGTTTTTATTCTGTCAAAAGAAAGAATAATCCAGTTTCAGCGTTGCTTTCAATTTTTAAAAACACGCTGGCCGGAGTGAGAGAGCTGCACTAACAATATCTCTCTCTCTCTGCTCGCGTGTATTGTTATAATAAGACGTGATGATATTCTGATCGCCGTTGGAGAAGCAAAGGTTATTTAGTTAAAAGTACAGACACCGGCTGAATTAAAAACTCCCCTTTGCTGGCTGGGAGGTCGTTGTCATTCAGAGAAAACATTTTGTTTGTTAGCAGAGATGATGATGATGCAAACAACAAAATGATGAGCTAAATGTTGGCGTGAATGTTTTTATTCGGGTTTTGTTTTTCTTTTTTTTACCGTGCAAATATTGCAAACTTGATAATAATAATACAAAAAGGAAAAGAGCCAAAGGCGCTCCGATTTTAAATGGCATTTAATTTCTACTGAAAGATTCTAATAACGTCTACTTATAAAATTAGGAGTCACAAGCCACACCCGTAGTTATGCGTGTTTTTTCCAATTTTATTTCGTCAGTCATGTGACTAGTGTTATTTGCAGTGTCAGAGAAGGTCATAGATTCGGTTCATAAAGAATGCGATAGCACTGACAATTTGTTAATATTGTCTGAAATTTGTGTTGTTGTACGTAGTTTTGGGAGCTACGAGATGTTCAATCATACTACATAGTCTCCGTTTCCAGAAAGCTCTGGTGGTTTTTTATCTACATAGTACATCTCAAGACGAGCACAGAATGACAAGTTATGCGTTGGACACTCTGGGTGGGTTAATCGAAACTAAATTTTAATCATCACTATTTATTTTTAAGAGGTCGGTTCATTTCCCTCTGGCAGGGAGTCGCCGACCCTCACTCATGACTCCCCAAGCTTCAATCCACAATTTTCTCATTCGAACTTTCCGATATTGTGGCGTTTTGTCCGGCTCTAATTGTTGTTGGATTTCCTTTTTCATTGTAGAGGCGGCAATTTCTTTTCTAGTTTTCTTTTGTCCTTCTTGTTGGATCTTCTGATGGATCATTTTTCCATCGCAGAAAGCTCATCTTTTGATTACTTACAGCGCATTGCACTTCTCTATTCCATTTCCAGGGGGTTACTTGCACACAACTCCTGCTTAGCACAATTTCTGTACTTGATCCAGATGTCATCTTCTTTACTTTGTTCCTACAGGATGTTCATCTTTTCTTCAAATTCCTTCGGTATTTCATTCTCTCTTCTTCAACTTCGCTGCCTAAAGCTGATCTCCACTAGCCACTACTGGATTGCGTTGGGGTTCTCCTGTTGTTACTCACCTTCCAGCGATGAGTCTGTCGCACCAGGTTGAAACCGATCTCTGTGTTCGGAGCGTTGTGCCTCTTCTTGAACCATGATGTATTCGTGACAGCCAAGCATGTCTCCATACAGGATGCAAGCAGTCTTCTCCCTCCACTGTGTCTGGCACACATTCCAAAAGCTCCAGGGATACCCTTCAGATCCACCTTATTGTTGACATCACCAGCAATGATGGAAATGTAGAATCCCTGATTCTGATCCTAAATTGTTAGAGTTGACAGGTTCGTCAAATCCTATCTGTGGAACAATTGAGTTTTTTTTATAGTTAAGCGACAGAAGTGTTTATGATGTTACATTTTTAGTCATTCTGGAAGTGAATCGTGCCAACTGCCACCAATATTTTTTAGCATGGGATTCACAGGAACCTTTTTGTCATTTTATCTTGAGAGAGGTGTACTCCATAGGAAAACTACCAAGCTGAGAGTAGCTCCTAGCTAGGAAGACATGAATGTTGTTTCCAGGTTGTTTATTCATTCTTAAACGTTGTTTTTGTTAAATATTACCCGTCGGAAGTGAATCTTGATATTAAGATGAGCGGTGTATACAGGCAGGTACCCAGATGGCTCTGTAAATATGGGTGTGGAGTTTGCCAGCGCCACGTTGTTATATCCATATGTATTTGGCTGTTCTGACAAGGCCTGCTGCCTCATATTTCTATTGTTCCAAGTTCCGGAGAGGCTAATTAACTCCGGATGTGTTTTTTAGAGTTTAAACTCGAGAAAACTGCGATGATAAGCAGAATGTGCATGCTTATTTGCACACGTTGAATACGAATTTGTAATTATGTGAGTGATTGGTTTCAATTATTGTTGTCGATATCTGGGGAGGTTGTCCAAAGAAGGGATATCTGGGGAAGTTGTCCAATGAAGGGATATCTGGGGAAGTTGTCCAATGAAGGGATATCTGGGGACGTTGTCCAATGAAGGGATATCTGGGGAAGTTGTCCAAAGAAGGGATATCTGGGGACGTTGTCC
>JAUYWI010123971.1:0-20944 GCA_034780595.1 Parotoplana pacifica | reverse complement strand
AAGGATGGAGAAAGTGGATGCCATAGAATTGAACCTGCCTAATAACTGATTCGGCAGAACACTATATAGATAGATTACATAAAAATAATGGAGACATTTGCTGTAAGATTTATTTTACAGTTTTTGGCATATTTCTAAACGGATTTCAAATCAAATAAATTCAAACAATTTATTGTGATGCAATGATTAGGCTGGCAGTGGCTAAAGATCCAAAAATTAAGTATGTGTTGTTATGTAACGCTATGGCTTTCTAAATCAAAGTAAATGTAAAAAAAGAATTCTTTTAAAAGGAATGTATGAATTGGTACCTAATGAATGACTGACCAAAGTGCAAGAACGGAAACAAGATTCTGTATGTGTTTTGTATATTTGATATGGTTAAAGTTAGCCTAACAGTACATACATAAAAAGTGAAAATAATATTAATTTCCTTGGTCAAACAAAATAGAAGGAGAGAACTTTAACTTCAACTTGAATTATTGTTATCATATCTGTACCTAAATAAATACCTTTTTATGTATGTATTGATCTATCTATCTCTTACGTGAACTTTAATCATATCAAATATACAAAACACATACAGAATCTTGTTTCCATTTTTTGCGCTTTTGCCATTCATTACGTACCAATTAATATATTTCTTTTAAAAACATTGTTTTTATAAATGCCGAACTTAAATTTGAAATAAAGTTGGCCACTACGGATATGAGTGATATTTTTTTCAATTATTTACCAAATAATATAAATAGCCTTTTTATTTAAAATGAAAAAACATCAGCCACTTTCTATTATTTAACATCCAGGGTATTTCCTAATTTTAGCAAATAAAGACGGAATGTATCATAAAACGGGTGCCGATCCCTGGACTGTTATCGCCTATTGGGTTGACAGAAGCTGGAATTAATATCAGCATGGATTCGACATATTTATATTTATGTTATCAAAACAAATTATTTATAGAATAGTTTCTTTTTTAACTGAACTTCTACATATATATTTACAATACTAGAAAAGGATGAGAAAGATGTATATTTGTAAATAAAATATAAGAAAACACTTATTCAGTAGGTATTTGAAGAGGGTGCAAAACATAAAGGCGTAAATATTAAAATGTCATTTGTAATTAGGTCGTACCTAAAACGTTGTCCTCAGGAAACATAAATTTGAGGAATCTCAAAATATTATAACTTGTTATAGATGTCTTCTAGATTATAAATCTCAAGTTTGAGCAAACTATGATGTTTCACTGGCATTTTAAAGCCCAGATCATGTCAGGCATTAAAAAAGTCGATTTTTATAAAATTCAACTTTGCCAATTATATTCATTCCAAAACGACTAAAATACGATGTAAAGGTCATAATAAACTATTTGAGCCATTTAATTATCTTAAAATACATTTTTGAAAAATCGGTTATTACCTACCAGGCCTGCTATGGTAGACCTCAAAGACTAGCAACCATAAATGTGAAACATCAAATTTTTCTAATATATTATTTCTAATGCCTTCCTAATTCTAAATTGGATGTTTGGTTTAGATTTTAGAGCCATTTCATTGATTTTGGCTAAAAAGAAGCTTATGAATTTGCATTACTGAATGTATAATGGACCTACACACCAAATATGAAGTCAATCGGACAAACTTTAATTTTTGGCCCGCAATGATGTCATCTGCCCTAGGTCGACCCCATTACCAATTTTTCTTTGTAAAAAATCGTTACCCTAAAACATTCCAAGGCATAGAGTTCCAAGGCACCTCATGTACCAAATTTCAGCCCAATTCATTATTCTAGGGGGTGTACACCCCCTTTACCAGAGACGTATAGCTCAGAGGTTTACCAGCGGGAGGTTGTTAATAACCTTGCTGTTTTCATTGTCTAGTTTATTCAATTCATCCTTAATTTTCAACATACTATTTAGATGGCCCACCACGAAGTAAACTTAGGACAGAATGGTCCGGGAGCTAATGCCACTTTAATGGGGAATTTAGCCCAAAGGGTTTAACTGGTCAGGTGATATGATTCAAAAAAGTTTGGTCTTACGTAAGTTACACAACCTGTCATGTGACGTCACACGTGACATCAAATGGTCCGTTCTGTGTTAAATTCACATGTCTTAAAAATCACTTTTTCACGTTTATCCAATTAGCTGTTAACGAGAAATGGGTTTTCGCAAAGATAATTAATGTTATTTTGTTAAAATTATGATTAAATTCGATACTCTTTACAAATAACATGCATGTATATACCAGTATATAAAGTAGTACTAACATAAAATATTTTAAAGAAAGCCCATTACTGTAGACCTAGGACAACGCCAATTTTTAAATTACTTGTAACATCAACAGAAGTCAGTATCCTGAATTTTAAGCCAATTGGATAAACGTGAAAATGCAATTTTTTTAAGAAATAGGAATTTAACATAGGACGAACCATTTGATGTCACGTGTGACGTGCAACTTAAGAACAAACATTTTTTTAATCATGTCACCTAGTCTACACACCTGATCAGGACTAGAAGTACTTCATTTTATTTCAATAAAAGTATTAAATTAATATTCTAACAGATTGTACGAGTATTAGCCATCCATTGTCCGTAGGGGACCTCTAAATATTTGGAAACACTCAGTAATAATATATCCCGTAATATCTACAACCAATTAACAACAGTTATTACGATGTCGACTTGATTCTCATTTATACGAGTATCTGATTTTAGTGTAATAAATAGGGTTCGACATCGTATTCATAGTTAATTGAATATTTAATTATTTAAAAATTTTCATTTGATATCAAACACGGTCGAGTGAAAATGTGATCATCCGATCAATTTTCTTTATAAATTATACAAAGTTGGCTTTCTCATCCTTCTGTAAATTGACATCTCACCTGTGCAACACCATCAAATATAGATATTTGTTATTATTTTGAAACATTTTATTGTGTTATTTTAAGTCATTTTCACTTACTATTTCATGTACATACATAGTAATACGAGTTTCTAAAACTTCAAGTGAATTCAAAGTTGGTCTTAAGACTAAAACCTCTGTTTCTAAAACCAATTTTGAAATACAACCGACATTAATCTAAAACTTTTGTTTCTTACAATATTCTGAAAAAAGGTTTCTTTATTTTAAGTTTGGTTTTGAAATAAAATATAGCTTTAAGACCAACAGGGGTTTTTGTCTTAAGTTCAACTCTGAAATCACCCATTGTTTCGCAACAACTTATTACCTTGTTTTATAATAATATTCAAAATTTCCAATTTATCAGAAAGCATATCCCATCATGATAAACAAATTATTCTATAATTCTATTATCTCAACTTATTTTGTACGTAAATTTATATGAGGTTTACATATTATATTTTTATGATGTACTTTCTTACTGATTGCCTAGACTAGAAAAAATTTTATTAGCGAAGTACAATACATACTTCTAAATATTGCATTGCTGTATTACAAAGTTATTTTATTGCAGACAAATGATGTACATGTTTATTTGATTTTGCAATGAAAATTTATTTTCTCGGTGTATTAAGAGCATTACTTCAATGCAAGTATGAAAATTATTAGATTAGATAAATTAGCGAATTACCTTTGTGTATTTAAAATAAACAGCAGAAAGTCAAAATTCCTTTATTCCATGTTTGTATTGTCATATAAGTTTTAACGACTTTCAACAAAGTTGACAAGAAATGTTCTATGAGAAATGAAATTAAGATTGATCAAAAAGCTCTTCGCCCCAAACAAATTCATAAAAGGAATAGCTATCCATCACTATTTTAGTGTGTTATCGTCCCGTGGATAGATTTGGATGATATTTGGTACCTTGGAAAGATACATTGACAAAAACTTTTTAAATAACATTTTAAAATCGATATTGATTATCGATTTTTAGGCTCTTATATTAAAAAAATCGTGGTTTTAAAAAAAATTAAAATATGCCAACCATATGTTCAAGAGTTGATGAAATTTTCCAAATTTTAGAATATAGTTATATTTTTTTTACTTGGCCATTCAATTTTTATTATAAAATTCATTTTCCTTTTTTTCTATCTAAATACATAGGCTTTGCATAATATTGTTGATTTTCTACAGCTGTTAAGAATCCAGTGGGGAGCACCTCGTTAAAATATTCTACTTGTTGACACGTTTTTAATCACCAACATATTGGTGAAAAAACTGAATATATATTAAATAATGTTTTTTTTCTACGAAATATTTCATAAATATTTGATTTTAGTATCGTTTTTTTTTTAAAGTACATTTAGGCCAAACTTTTCTTTTTCAGAGGGTCGTCCGGTCACCTTAGGGGTGTCCAACCAAAAGATCCAAATTTCATTCAAACCGGTTGAACCATTTTCAATCAATTTTGTAAAACGTTTGAGGGTTAAAGTTTTAATTAGCCCATTTTCAAAAGTTATACTGACAAGGTTCCGAGAGCCCATCTGCCTCTTGCCATACTTAGGCCTTGATAGAAATAGTTACTAAGAGTATTTATGGGAAACCACAAGATATTGAATTACTCATTTTTTAAACTTTTTACTATAAAAGAGTAGTAGATTATTTTTTTAGAAGTTAAACTTTCATTAAATATATAATATTTCATTAAAAAGATTTACATTTTATTGAAATTTTCATTTGTAAACTAAAAGGGGATTTCTACATAAAAATGGAGCATCTGCTTGATGCTTACTTATATTATTTATCAACCAAAAAATTAAGCATCTATGAGGTCATAAATTTGATAATAGGTAACTAATGGATACAGTGAGTGACTCTACCCATCTTTAAAAAAAATGAATTATCACCTTTTCACCACGATAAATAGTGGACACGGTTACTTAAAGAATTTTGAATTTTTGTTCTTAAAGTTCCTATGTAATGCATTTAATATTAATATTTTAAACTAAACAGGATTCTGAAGAGTTGATTGCGTCAATTACTTTACTTACGCCCTTTCACCCCTTTTGAAGCATCTATAGTGTTCTGCCGAATCACTTATTAGGCAGGTTCAATTCTATGGCATCCACATTCTCCATCCTTTTCGGTTAGCTGCCCGGTCCTTCAATTCTCTATGGGTGTTTAGTTTGAATTCTTCCAACATCTCATTTCTTGGTTTTCCTCTTCCACGTTTCTCTAGAAATCGACCTTCCAGAATTACTTTGACCATTCCTTCTCCACGTATTATATGTCCAATCCAATTCTTCTTTCTTCTGATTATTGTTTCCAACATGCTTCATTTTCTTTGATTTGTTGGAGTACTTCTTGATTTGTCTTCATGTCTTTCCATGTTATATAGAAGTAATATACACATGTAAAAACACAAAAACAATTGGAATATTATAAATCTTTCTATATTCAGTTTATTTACACCATCAGAAGACATATTCTCCTTCACATTCGATGATACTCTGAAGGTCTTCAATCATATTTTCAAATGCCTTGTGCATTTTCCGATTCGTAAATGATGGATGGTAAATGATTTTTCAAGAAATTGTTCTGTCTTCTTTCCCAACAAAATTGATTCTCTTGCGAATGGATTCAAGCCGATCAAAAACAAAACGATCACAAAGGTTGCAGTCAGGGGAATAAGGAGGCTGCTTGGTTTCGAAAAAGTTGGTGATAGCCTGGGCAATATCATGGACTAGCCCTATATTCTCAAAATTGATAGGCTGAGATAAACGCTTGAAGAATCGCTCCATATTACACAAAATCTAATGTAAATGTCAGGGTCAACAGTATCTCTTTTATCTAGTACCTCAAAGTAGTGGCTGCCCCTTAGGCTTACAGCAATAATGGAACAATAAAATTGAATTAAAGAACGACAATTTTAACGAATCAGTCAATACTTATTATTTACCTACTGTCTATGTTTAGATATCTTATCAAGTGATAAACAATATATAAACTTATAATTTTATCCAATGATTTGAATATAAAATTATTATTTAATTTGATTTAAAATTTACTATGAGTTTATCATTTTAACGGTTGATAAGGCAATTAAGTCGAAAATTTTTGTAACTAATTAATTTTATTTTGCAGAATAAGGCGCTTTAAATTTTTTTTTAATTTACTCTTTATTTACTAAAATAAATTAACTACTAAAATTTAAAATATCCATATACTTATTAATTACTATCTTAAGTAAATATCGTTTTGAAATTAAGTTATTTCCAATGCACAACAAACAAATGGTGCATATGGAGATTATTGTAATGTAAATGACAAGGACATTTGTGACACCATTGTAAAGTGAAACCAAAGACTAGGTGAAACATTGAGTAAGTTTTTTATGTTTGTGGACTAACACCGGTGTTATGTTGATGTTCTTGTATATTTTTTACGAATTAGAAAGTGAGAAGATGTACCTAAAGTATTTCAATGGAGTTAAAATTTGGTACTATGAATTGACCTTGTACATACCAAATTTCAGTTCAATCGAATGATATCTTCTAAGTGTATAATTCTAGTAATATATATATTAAGACCAAGCCAATGTTAATCCACAAACATAAACATCATCCATTGTGATTTTGTAGACTTATCTTAAGTGAATTCACATTATGATTTTTTTAAATAAGTCATACCACAGCTTGCTTAGTAAAGAAAAAACAATAGAAGATATTAAAATTACGCAAAAATGATTTTTAAATGGACTTTCCTATCAATTCTGCTGGTAGTAGTATATTAAAGAATATTTGTGGTTTATTTCAAATTTCTAAATTCTGCTTAGTTCTCTCGCAATATTTTTAAAAGTATGCTAACAGTAGACCGTAATTAAATGTGAATAAATTAAATTAATATTAATATTTTAATTTTTAACTTAAATTTACATAAACATTTATAAACATTTATAATAGTGGTTTTGTTGGTATTTAGTTTAATTTTGAACAGTTTACCGTGTACGCTATATTTTCTCAAATTTTTATATCTGTAACCACATAAATAAGAATTTAAGAGAGATATCTAAATCTTGAATTCTTATAATTGTACTAAAAACGATAAATATTATATTACTTAAATATTTATAGTAGTAAAACACATATATGTACAGCCCTGGCCATTTCCAATGCACATGTTGAAGGACGGTACCTGTTCATTTTCGGCGGACATAACACCGCTGTAGACTGACAACATAGTGGATGAGTCCCCTATCCACTATGTTGCCAGTCTATAGCAGCGTTATGTCCACCGAAGAGAAGAGAAGGCACAGCCCTTCAACTTCAACACATTCATCCGACATATTTTTAGAAATGGACGCTGAAAGTGGCCGGAGCTGTACATATATGAATTTTTATGAAATGTTGAAACTTTCTATATTATGTAATTTAATAGAAAAATTGTCATACTTAAAAAAAAAATTTCTAGAGAATTAAACAGAATTTAGAAAAACGAAATACACCACAAGTATGTATATGAGTGTGTCTAGAATTGTCTTTAAATTGCATGGAAATATTATTCAATAATGTCCATCCATTTCAATATTCATAAAATTAAAAAAAAATCAAACTACCATAGTTAAATTTAAAATGTAGATTTTAGCCATAGAATAAAATCGTGCGATGATCCCTTCGAATTTTTCTTCTCTTAAAGAATGTCCTCTAGTCAAAGAAATCATAAAATATAAAATGTATTCTATGACATTCTAAAATTGCGGATCTTCCTCGGAATTTTAGATGTCATAGGATACTCAAATACATGTACATGTACCTTCATGCATTGACAGGAAAATCCCTTTAACTTCCATTATAAATTATATAAATCAGAAAAAGTATTCAAATATTATATTTCTTTAATTTAAGCACTAACTTGAGTATCCGAGAAAAGAAAAACAACAGGTTTATTTTCTAAGCCTCCCATCATCATGACCTTTTTCAAATCATCACGCCATTCACTAATACCATAGTTCTTTGTTAATTCTATTTGAAAACATTCATATTCAGCCCTAATAAAAACAAAAAAATTAAACATTCCGAAACATCATTAAAGGAACTTGTTCACACTTAATGTAATCATCAAAAACACTTAAAAACATTTTTAGGTGTCTACAGTTATATGTAGATGGTAACTTACATGTGAGCAGATAACTTAGTTAGACTCTGACGACCACTGCCTCCCATTCCAAGCAGTAAGGCATTTCCTTGAGGTTGTCGAATAATGCGTGATATTCTACAAATGTGCTTTATAGCATCCATAAATAATACTAATTTCATCTGTGCCATATTTATCTGATTGTAGTCATCCAGATATTCTTCCAACATCCTTTTTGTCTGAAGTAGGTTTAAACAAATCAAATTATTAAAAATTAAAGAAAGATAAGAAACTTATTTTAAATACTTTATTAGCCCTTCGTTGATATGCCAATCAAACAAAACAAATAAACAATTCTTTTAAGTAGTTTATTGATTCTTCGTTGAAGTCAATCGAACAATCTTTATTTTTTGTCCCCCGCTCGGACCTCCAATCGATTTATATCTAAAAAAAACTTTTACCCTAAAACATGTGTACCAAATTTCAGTTCAATCCATCCAAGGGAAGTATGATATTCTAGTAGAAAGTTTTAGAGTAAACGATTTAAATCTGTAGGAGTCGATGACGTGATAGAGGGCCAAAAATTAAAGTTTGTCCGATTGACTTTAAAATTGATGTGTGATCCATTAGGTACTCAGTAACACAAATCCATATGTTAATTATGGCTTCAGGATTGACTTTTGTTTAAAAAATAAATTTAATGGCCCACCACATGACCTTGGGCGGGTGAGTGTATAAAAAATGTTCACGTGAAAAATGCGGACCTCACTTGTAACAATGTTGCAAAATTTCAGTTTAATCGAAGTTATCGTTTTTGAGATAGAGAGTAAAGTGTAATATATACTAGGGGGTCTAGACCCCCAATTATCATTTTAAAATTAGATAAAACTTACTTTCTCGAAATCTTCAAGTTCAACATACAATTTATTATCAGTATTAGTTGAGAAAAAGTCACCATAAAGCAATGGAAGCAACGGTTCACAAGTTACAACCTCTTCATATTTCTGATCAAAAGTTGTTAACATCTTTTCTGTAAGTAAATCCTTAAACCAATTACGATCTTCATCACTGACAAGACGATCCTGGAAGACACGACAAGATTCATGAGACCAGAGCCGAAGAATTTGTTCCAAGGATTCGATTTTAGTTGAGTCGAACATAAGAATACCTTGGAATACCTTGGATAAATCACGTAAATTAAACGTGTAATGACTTTTGGCAGGCGTTGGCAATAGTTGAGATTGAATAGTACTATAAACGGATATGCATGTATCCACCAATTTATCACAGTGAGCATGTAGAGACACCTCTGGTGACTGTTCAATCCAAAACTTTAAAATAGTTCCAAAAATAGTACGCATACTCGATTCTTCTAATTCAGTAAATCCAATGTAGTTAAAATGCCGTAATAGACGTTGCGTTACAGGATTTCTTCCCCCACCTGGTGGACCCATGGAGCAAATAAAATTAACATCGATTAAATTCCTGAAATCTCCAATGGCTTTCCGATCATACCAACCTCTGAAGTCCATCCACTGTCGAATGAGTTCAATAGGCGGTTGAGCACCATAAGTTTCCAAAGCTGGCATATTAAGATCATCAATGAAAAAGATAATGTATTTTCCCATTGGAGGACCAAATACACCCTTCCGTCGTTTGTCTAATTTACCGTCTATCAGATCTTGAGTTTGATTTGCTGTGGTTTTGGCAGAGAAAACAATAAATTCTGGTATGTACTCTTTGGTCATTCCACGAGTTAGTTTGTCAGCAATGCTAAGAGTTTTACCAGTGCCAGTAGGGCCGATACACATGACACACTGTCTAGCATTAAGAAGTAACTCCGTAACATAAACACCGCGTACATTGTCAATAGTTGGAACAATGATGTCGGAATATTTCATATCACTGGTAATCACATATGGAGGAATAGTAGCCATCCAATGCACCCAAGATATCTAAACATATGTAGAAGACAAGTATAATGTATAAGCAAAGACTTTTAATGCGCAGTAAAAGTCTTTGTGTATAAATAAAGTGAAAAAAGCTATTTAATATTATCTACAAAAATTCACTAACTATTTAAGTTTTCAGAATGTCATTAATAAAAGATATATTGAATTTTAAATGTTTTTAATATTCGAAAATATAATAAAAAGAATAAAATTTTCTAATGTAAAACAACTAAATACTTTGGTACACGTAATGTGATTTTAAACCTGACATTACTTTACTACACAGAGGTGTGACCATTAGTTTAAAAACATGCTATTTCAAGTGAGAGAAAAAAACTACTATACACGTAGGAGTTTATAGATTATGTACGTACCTCAAATGTGTAAACCTTATTAAGGAAACAATTAATTACAATTTATTGATATTGATAGTGATAGAAATCCAATGCTGATTATTCTAATACATAGATATCTACTGATTTATAGCCAAATAAACATTTTATAAATTTTAGAGAGAAAAAACATAGAAAGTTACCTTTTTAACCTTTTTAACGTCCTCTTCTTCTTCATCTTCCTCTTTATTAAGACTGAGGGTACCTCCGTCATCAAACCGGTAGTCATACACAAGACCGTCTTCTGGGAAAGTTAACGCGACCTAAATATAACATTATTTTTAAAAATATCTTAAAATTTCAATGAAAATGATAATGTAAATTACATAACCTTTAACCCTTGGTTGATATACATTACTTCATATAGACCGAGGACCTTTAGGATATTTTCCGTGAATGGATTGGATTGAAAATAGATACACAAGTACCTTGGAAAGATTCATCGACAGTTTATTTTAATCAATAAGGAGGATGGTGGCGTCATTACGTCCAAAAATAAAAGTTTGTCCGATTTACTTCAAATTTGGTACATACGATGTCTATAAAGGTTCAGTAATGCAAATCTATAAATATATAGAGTAAATTTTCACAACTTTTTGGGAGCAATATATATTTAGTGAAATTTTTCAAAACAAAAACAGACTGAATTTTAAGAAAATGATTCTATATTTATTATTGCTTTTTTGGCTGAGGTAGCACCGTGGTCATACAATCAAAATTGTCAAAAAACCAGGAATAAATATTAAACAATGGAGTGTTTATAGTCTATGTACCAAATATTGGCTTCAGGACTGACTTTTCCAAAAAGTAAGTA
Organism: Parotoplana pacifica; assembly: GCA_034780595.1. Classification (NCBI taxonomy): domain Eukaryota; kingdom Metazoa; phylum Platyhelminthes; order Proseriata; family Otoplanidae; genus Parotoplana; species Parotoplana pacifica. The sequence goes on along the minus strand of JAUYWI010123971.1, from coordinate 9,750 downwards.
CATCTTGGCCTGCCATCACATTTTCAGAGGTCCATCATCTGACCCCAGGACAATCGGAACCCAGCATTTTTACATCAAAATCTCCGCACAGATTCCAAATTTAGTTCAATGCAGTTGTCATTTTTTGAAATTTTTTTAAAACATTAGGGGGCTGGCTATCCCCCTTTATTCGACAAGGATTAAGTTGACTGTTACACAAAAATCTTTGTTTTCATTGTTATCTAAACTACCGGTGAGGTAGCGAAAATACTTTTCTTAAAAACTATTTGTTTTATACAAATGACTTCTTCCTTCTTACACAGTATTTTTAATTTTTATAAGCGACAAACTCTTTTATCAAAGAACAGTTAGTAAATGAAAATAGGTTATAGTCACAAGAAACAGAAATGAATGAACACTCGGAAAATATGTACAGTAGCCATAGTATTATTAGAAGCCTTTGGATTCCCGCGGCCCAATATTAATCCGTGATTTTTAAACAGTGATTTTGAATTTATTTTGAAATAATCAAATGAATGTTTAAGATGTGAATAAAATTTTTGAAAGAGTACAGATGACAGCAGATGTAAATTTTGCTCTATATTTATGAATGTGTACAGTTAAGATTATTATCAGAATCCACTTAGCAAGCTATCGGCTAAATTCAAATCTATAAATTGTTTTCAAAAATATACACTTAGAAAAATTTATAATCTGACTTTCACCCTAATGTTCAATTTCGAATTTGGATATCTATTACGTGGCGCAGTCCTACGACCAAAGTAAATTAATTGAATACAAGGCGAAATTACAGTTCTGCATCTGATATACTAGTAGGTTTATTCTGATAGAACTCAATTGTGAATTTGAATAAAATGAAATGAAAATAATAATCCCAATATTACATATTATGCTGCTAATCATATTAACAACTTACAGTAACTTTTTTCATTTTTTCGCGTAAAAACGCATCAAATTTCCGTCGGCCATCATTATCACATGTAGCTGCAACTGACCATATGAGTGAAAATAAAAACCAGGGCTCAACAACTTCTCCGATTCTTGCTATGATCTCATCCGGCACTTTTTCTCCCTACAAAGTAAAACCCAAATTATGTATGTATTAGACATTTTAAAACAACATAACATTTTTAAAAATTCGACAAACACAACAAATCGTAAAATTTAGATAGCCAAATGCATGGCTTAAAAATATACAAAAACAAGACAAAGGAACAAACATTGAAATAACTTAAACCTGTTTCATAACGTATCACAAAATTACCGGTTTCAATGTTTTTAGAGGTCGTAGTGGAGCTTTAAGTTTAGCAGTGGCAGCATTATTATTCTAAACAATAGAAAATTCATTAAATACATTTACGTAAATCTTGAGCGGTAAAAGAACTTAAAATATAGTAACTGTTACGTAACATAAAGTATTGCCTAGAAATAGTCCATGCTAAGCTACTTCAATCTAGATAATCCAAATCACTGGTAATATATTAGTTTATTGCACTAACTATAACAATTAAATAATTAAAGTTGCATTATACTTCCTACTGTTCGAGAAGCAATTACTGCTTAAAGTAAAAACCTCGTATCTAAAATATAGTAATTTTCAGGAAATATTTGCTCATAACATTGTAATTGGCACACCATAACATTACAAACTGCAATTCCTTTTTAAATTAATTACACATTTCTTGAATCTTTAAAAAAAAGGTTTTCATACTGGATATAATGACAGATACGAGGTTTTCCTATTTCATCATTTTGGATTATTGGATTAATTTTGGCAAATATTTTGATGATTTTATGAGCTAATAGGAATCCAATCTACAATATGGCCACACGGGGTCAACTTATGACGTCATAGTCAATTTTTAGTCAGAAACAAGAAAAAATAGTACATACAAATGATGAAGTTAGACATAAATGGAAACATTTTGTTACATATAAATGTATTTTAAAGCGTTAGGCCTTATTTGATGTAATTATTTAAACAAAATGTTTGATTGAGAGAATCTTGTGATCAGAAATTAAATCTAATATTCATAGATACGAAGTTTTCAGATTACATTTTATGATACGAGATTTTCATTTGTGTTTCTAGCTCACAGTTGGGTAAAAATTCATTACTAAGATTCCCACATATACTGCCAAATCATAAAAAAACTGAAAATCGACTTTTCTTTTTAGTTATGAGGTTTTCAATTTAAGACAAAAAGTAGTAATTTAAAAACATTTTAAAATTCTCCAAAACCAAAAAATAGTTAGTGTTATCCAACGAGTTTTTTTATAATACATTTCAACAGTTATCTAAAAAAAAGTCTCTAAATTTTGTTTATTGTTATTGAATTCTTTGAACGGAATTTATATGTAAATAAAAAGTGATATTGGCAATATGTATACTTTAAGGAAAAATACAACAAATCGATTCTTCTTATGGACTAACAAAATGATTTTTAGTAGTTTTACAATAAAGCATTGCATTATAAAGTTATAATAAAAGCTGATGAAATGAACATAATATATTGTTCTCTTGATTAAACTTGTTAACCATAAAAACATTTAGCGAATAGCAACAAAAATATGCATAATATACGAGTGAAGTAGATATTAAATATAAGAAGCTTAAATAAATCATATATAATATTTATATAATAGCAATTATACAAAAGTAACTGTTATATGACAGCGGCACTTAGGTTTCGTTTTAAAATTGAATTCATTGATTTCATATGTTTTATTTACTGAAATTCGGAAATAAAACTTGATTCTTTACAAAAGGCGATTTATTGTTTGTTCTAATAAAAACTGTTCATTAATTTGAATAGCTGAAGGTTACACCAGCAATGGCATTGTGCTGATGTCCACTTGTTGCTGATCTCTAATTATCCTGGAAAGAATTTCTATATAATTTTCATTTATTTCAATTGAATCTTTCTTTGGCACTAAAACTTTCTACATAATAATTCCAGATACATCGATTATAAAATTGCCACTTTTTCAGATACATATTTCTAAAGATATTTATCCTAAATATTTAAATCTTGAACAAAGTAAAACTAATGGTCTTAGAGATACATCACTTGATGTTGAGGTTGAAGTTACTAATAAATCAATTCTACACTAAAATACACCATAACGTAGATGTGTTTTTTTGAAGTCGTTAATATGCCTCTTCCAGACAGTAATATTCATTCATTTATTGGATATAATTGCCTCTATGGCCCAACACATTAGACATGTTTACTATTTGTGTCTCACATGATTTGACTTTCCGTTTCTAGTTACTTTTCAATAAGTTAAGCACTGAAGGTTATAATAACAAATTTCTTTTAAGAAAATTATAAATGTTTTGTAATACTCATAAGAATATTATTTCCAAACATGTCGGTATATTATTGATAATTCGGATTTATATGAATTTAGGGTCAATTATAATTTATTTCATTTTATATCTAAACCTATTCCAAATCTATTGGATTCTGCCAATTGTGATATTGGTGTTAAATCTGAATCCAATACATCCATTTATGATGTTATTTCCCAATATTTCAGATTCTAAGACTCATAGCAATTTTGATACTGCTATTATTTCTGATTCCACTTATAATTCACTATGTCATATTCTACTAAAGGTTTACCTAATTTAGGTAATACTTGTTATTTAAATAGTTTAATCCAAATATTCAACTTTCCTATAAAGGGAGTTATTTAAATTTCAACAATGAATTTATTTCACTTCTTACAAATATAAATAATAGTACTGAAGATTCTACAAGTTTTATCAAATATGTTCTTATTTTATCAAAATCTTATGATGATTTCTTTGATACTGCAGATCAAGTAGATTTCCATAAAACTTTTCTTAAAATTGTTACCAACAATATTGACTTTATTAATTTTAATGGTCTTTCTGAAACTACATACATTTGTTCTAATTGTTATTCCTTTTTGGCTAGGAATACACATAGTAAAAATGTAATTATTTTATAATCTCAAAAGCTAAAATTGAGCTACTAGTGTCTATTTGGTCTTTTATAATTTAAATAATCACTAGATTATGGGAAGAGTGATGGTTGTGTACACAAAAATGTTTAACTAATCTCTGACAGTCATATATCCTGCACCTATTTCTTGTTAATGTTTTGCATTTCAATAATTTAAGAATTTTCCTTTCTGATTAAATTGTTAATGGTTTATGAATTTTGGTATTTGGATGGACTAGATATTACTTTCAATCACCAAGCTTGACTGACCAATCCTATCATGTTTCAGCTTGGGTGTAGAACAAGATACACATGATTTCATAGTTTTGTTTTCATCTTTAAAAGTTGTGGTTTCTATGTTTAAACCTAACTTTACACTTCTTTTAGTTAGATTATATTCAATTCTATGGTGTTAACTTTCGAAGGCCTGACAGATTTTTTATTATTTTTATATTTTAGTATGTTTAACAGCAGTAAAGATGTTAATCTAATAGAAGCAATAATAAATTTTAAAACATTGAAAAACTAAACAAAAACAATTTGGTATTTAAATTAGTAGGTGTATGTTATACCAAATGCAATTCATATCTGATTTACTTTTCACAATATTATTTATTTTGTTTTATATCTTTCAAATTAAAAGCAAGTCTTAATGCTTTATACTTCAATAGATAAGAATTAAGTAACTAGAATTCACAAAGTGCAATTTCATAATACAAAGAATATGCTTTTCTTAGCTAAAACAAACGATTTAAAATAGAAACCAAACCAATATTTTCGTACTCTTACTACGAAGCTATTAATACTTACCTTATTTTTACGATTTGTTACAATATTTGACTAGAGGTAAAATAAAATTAAAGATATAGTGATAACACCTGTCATAGTGAAAGAAACTGCAGCTTTTCAATCATATTTTACCAAGGGTGATAAAAATAAAATTACTTTCTATAAAATTATAAATAATTAGCAATAAATAAGTAAACCTTCAGTAAATGATAAAGCACTTATATAAAATTATCTTTTAGAAGATTGTTTAGAAAAGTATACTTACATCTTCCGGAATAAATGGTTTAAAAAAACATTCCATTAATTTGATCAAACTAAAGCAAAGTTGAGCGTCTGTACTGGGAATCATCTCTTTCACATTTTTTCGAATGAATTGGATGCTATCCTAAAAATTGAAGGTAACTCATTCATAGTTTTATACTTTTAAGGAAAATGGTAATACGGATTCGCATTCTCAAAATAATCAATAATATAATTCTAGTATACTACACTGAATTTTAAACATAATATTTCAAGTTTCAAAATAAAAAATATCTATCTTAATTGGGTTGAAGTAAAAGTATAAAATATGTATGCAAGCAGATTAACCCTTCGCTTATAAGGGACCGAGGTAATACACTCTTCCTAAAACAAATCACCATATTGCGCTAAGTGAACTGAGCTGAAATATTTTTCACCCACCCAAGGTCAGGTGGCGGTCATTTAAAGTAAATACCTACTTTGATTCAACTTCTGGTATATTTTGGCATTTTTGAAATATTAAATTTAGTGACCAGGGTGTATCTAAAAGCCAAATAAAATTTGAAACATTTATCTTTTGAAAAAAAGTTCTAGCAAATAGATTTCCTGAAAGTATGCAAAATAATATCTATAAAATGGTTTAAAAATTCTTAAAATATTGTTTAAAAAAGTTATGGAAAATTTTCCTCTTCAAAATTCACCATATGAAAATCGTATATTAATAAGAAACATTCGAACATTGACCTGCAACTGAAATATAAATAGTTCCTTTATATTTACCCCATCTAGTTTTTATGTGTACCAAGTAAAAAAGCCATAGCTTTATGCAAAGTCAAAATTGTAGTCCACTAATTTTGTGTCAACCACTCGATATGTTAAAAATCTATTTTTCTTAAATTAAAATTTACTGAACAAAATCCTTACAAAATCATTAGAGATGATCTACAAACTAATAATACTAATAAACTAATAATAAAACCATTAAACATGTGTGAAAACAAATTTCTTTGTGGGCCTGCCCTAGTATGGTGGCTGTAATATGTAGACTAGCGACAAAAAAGTGTCATCTATTTTCTGATGCATACTTTCAAGTGGCTTTCTAATTATAAATATCAAATTGGAGCAATAATAGAATTTCTGTTTGGAGTTTAGACCAATTTAAATTATTTTGGTCAAAATTCGTTAATTAATTTTTTGAAAATGCATTTGTAATATTTATTTCCTAGTGAACCTACACAAAACATTTGAAGTTAAATGCGAAAATATTTATCACTTGAAGACGTCATTGGTTCCTGGCCCAGCTCCTTTATCAATTTTTTCTACTAAAATTGTTTTCCATAAAACATTCCAATGTATGTGTGACAATTTTCAATGCAATCCATTTATGGTGTGCATCCTTTATCAACGGCATATCAGAATTGTTTATCATCAAAGGGCTAGTTAACACTCATTTTAAATAATTATTTATAGGATTAGTGAATTAGTAGCATTCCCGAAATACTTTAAAAGTAAACGTGCATAATCAGTAAATAATGCAGTTACTGTAAATTAATATTTTCCAGAACCTTGTTTTCTTACCTCCATATATTTATCAAAAAGAGTAACCAAAGTTTCACGATGTGGGTAGATGGCATCAGGTAGTGTTCTAATCCAACATTCAACAAATGGTTTCAGCCCAAGTAACGAAGGTTCTAGATAAACCATGCCACAACGGGACACAGTTGCCGGACTAGCTACTGCCAAATCTTGCACTTCAAACATCATTGTCATTGCATCTGTCAATTTGATTATCTCGCCACTACTGAGACAAAGCTTCTTGTTATCGTCTAGTACTGTGTTCATGTTTTCAATCCATACAGCATCTACTGGACCGTCAAACAGGTACCATCTGAAAAATGGAAAAAGTATCGATAATTTAACAATAAAATATAAAATGTTCTATGTTTATTAAACTACCTACCTGTAATCATTGTCATTTGCATTGACGCCTACACGAATTAAAGTACTAAGAATACCATCGGTCCATTCATGAGTCATTAAGTCAAACTCTCCGTAAAGCTGACCCATAGTAATAGATTTGGGATTTAGAACGAAAGTATGCACCAGCTGAAAAGGTACGCCTGCTGGAGAAGGCTGGTTTCTTAAAGATGACATGGCCATCTTGAGGACTTCATAACACTAAAATAGGCAAATATTTAAAAGGTATTAACCAATCAAAAACAAATATCCTGTACTGCCAAAATAAAAACAGAGGTTTAGTGTAGTTTAGTATAGTTTGACCATCAAAAGTTGATGTTTCCATGCAAGTATAACCAATCAATCATAAAGAAGGCGGTGGCTTAGTAATAATGATGAAGAATATCCAACAATAAACCTATTCATCATCCATCAATTATACAAAATCAGATAAAATACTTTTGTTTTTCCAGATCCTGTTGGCCCAACCAACATGAGACCATGCCGGACAACTGTTGTCTCATACAACTGAATACATTTGTGAGTAAAACCTCCGACATCTTTGAGACCTTGTTTCAGGCAAGCTTTCTGAATACCTATCATTAGATCACCATAATCGACAGGCTCTTCTCTAAATAAAAAGAAATATTAATGTACATACAATATAGATATGTCCTCTTTTGTAGAAATAAAAATTTATGTGAGTAAAACTGAAAATAAACAACTGCAGCAAGTACTGATTTGTGAAAACATGTATGCAAAACAAATTTTAAAATTAAGCTAATACTCACGTTAAATATCTAAAAGATATTTAAATTTAAAACATTGTGTTAAAATGTTTATCATGTCAAAAAAACGGTTTCTAATACTTAAATTTAAAAGAAATAAAAATATCAAACGCCTACTTGATATTGGGGAACAGATCTGACACAATACCATTGAATAATTTAAGATCATCCATTAAAAATTTGGGTACATTGACATCCTGAATGGCTCGAAGACATATTAATTCCTAAAAAGGTAAATTGTAAAATAAAGATTGATCATGCCACTTCCCACAAACTATTTCTAAAGTAATTATTTACCTCGTCCATAGTTGCATTTTGACGTTTGAGATTACCAGCGGCAGAAATAACACTCTTAACAGCACGCATACCAAAATCATAATGATCTTGCGAACTGAGTTGTTCAGAAGATAATTTGAACGTAGTGACAATCTTTTTAGCCAAAATTCTGGCATCCGAGAATCCAAAGGAGAAAAGTGAGATTTCACTAATCAAGGCATAATCTGGGACCATCATTGCTACTGGACGAAACAACGCTTTCAGATTATCCGGCAATTCTGTACGACCGGCATAGCCAGGATTCATCGTTATAAAGACAGCACAAGAGGGTTTCAGAACCAATTCTGATCCCTCAAACATGAATCGTTCTAGGCATTGAAGTTGAGCTTTATTGATAGTGGCAATCTGTTGAGCTACGACAGACAATACTTCAATATCAATACGGTTGAATTCATCAAAACAAGCCCATGCTCCTGCAGATGCCAAACCTTTGAAAAATTTGCCCATTGCCATAAAGTCAAGTTGGTCAGAGCAATTAAATACAACGCACTGAATGGCAAAAGCCTTAGCCAAATCCTAAAATTTAAGTCAAAGAAATAAATACATAATCCTAATTGTGCAGAATAAAAACAATTGCATATTTGGTAGGTACAGTACGGGAAAAAAAGCTGGAATATTGTAAACAAAATTCATCAAAATAACAATTACATAAAAATATCCGACAAAATAAATACAAATAAAGATTAATTATATTAGAAATGTTAATAGAGAAAAAAAAAACTAGTATTTATTGTGATCATCCATGGCTTGAACCACGGCAGTCACTCTAGCTGGCATTGAAATCACTATTTTTGGTATAATTCTTTATATAATCATATGTATTTTCTTCAAAAACCCAAGCTGAAGTAGGATAAGATGGCCAGTCAAGCTCGGTGATTGTTTACATAAAAATTGATATAGATATTATATTATTTCATCAGACAAAAAGATAATATTTGTTATATATCAATATTTCAACTTTTCCCCGTATATATGTATATATAAAAGATTGTTTTTATTTTTCTGTAACAATATTAGGAGGTGCCAAATGCATGATGTAATTTGTTTTACTGAGAAAAACTCATTCCTTACCTTAGTCGTCTCAGTTTTTCCAGTACCTGCCGGTCCAGCAGGGGCACCTCCGAATTTGAGGTGAAGTGCTCCAGTAAGTGTAAGATAACATCTGTCAGTAAGCGGCGTGATAACCAGACGGGGACTGTTTCCCAAATATTCATAACCATACTGGAATTCTGCATTCACAGCTCGTATTTTTAAATGGTGAACAAATTCTTTAGAACTGGGATCTATAGTAGACGGTGGAGGCATCCAATAATATCGTAACTGACTATAAATAAAAATGATAAACAAATTGTAAAATAATATTAAATTATTTTTTTATTACCAAAATATGTACAGTGAGTTAAAATTATTAGGAACACGTGTAACTTCTTATATAATTTGTTCTTGAGGGTTTAGAATCTGTGGTGATGCATATAATGAGTAGCAAAAACCGATTCCTTTTGTTTCCCTTCCCAGTAGGGAGAGAATTACTTAGGACAAAACAGCTAAAAATGAAATTTGGATAAAATTGGTATTGGCATCGAAAATCATTAATAATCTACCTGTATCCTGTCCCACAAGGCTTTCCTTCTGTCTCCACATGCCCACTGTCTCACCCTAGCCCTTCC
>JAUYWI010123960.1:0-10190 GCA_034780595.1 Parotoplana pacifica | reverse complement strand
GTATGCCATGATTGGAATCAATCTTGCTAGTAATTGGTAGACCCTAGGTTGACCCTTAGAAAAATTGATTATCTATGCTATTTTATAAGTTATAGCTAATTTTGAAATTTGCTATAAAAACGAAAACCCCACAATTAACCAAACAAAATTTAATACATAACAAGATTATTTGCAACTTAATAGTATTTTCAATGGTAACCGACTTGTTATGCCCCGTTTGAAAAATATTGGAATTTTTAGAAAATTTTGTTATAAATGGTTATGGTTTTTTTTTTGTATTAATATTGCAATGCTAGTTATAATAATTTGATCTAATTCTATTAAAATGATTAAATTAACAGAACTCGAACTCGCATGAAAAAAATCTTGACAGAAAATTAGTTTGCATTAGCATCAACTTCGAAAACATCCCTTTTTCGTGGTGTTTTGTCTCAAATGACCACAAGTGATAAATCATTGCATATATAGAAATAATGAAAAATAAAAAATATGAACAAAATTAATTGATACTAAAATTAATAAACAAAACATAAAAATTTTAAACCTGGCTTTGGTTTATTATAAGAATGCCATTTTAAGCTTTTTTTATTAAAGTTTTTATTATATAGTAAATAGAAACTAGAGTTGTTTTTGTTTTCATCTTAAACTGCAAAGCAACCAAATGAAAAAATAACAATTTATAAGATATTTATCATTAACTCATCATATAAAAATAAATCTAAAACGTAATATTAAACTTTTTCAAACCATCAATGCCAAAAAACGAAGATTCCGTAGTTCCTATCTAGAACTTTTATGACAGGGCACTGATAACGCTATCAAAATGTCCAACAATTAAAAATTAAGCAAACAAACCACCGCAGTTTTTATTTACCAAAATTCCAAACAGAAGTGATTTGCATATTAGATAATGAAACCTGGCAATCGTTATCAATACTTCAGAATGCGTCTATGGGCTTCATAATACCGACAATAAAATAGGTAGGTACCTACTTAACTCCCTTCATTCCCAGAAATGGTCTATCATAATTCCTAATTTTCCCATATTGTACTGCTATCAGAAATGACAAAACAAGAAATTGTTTCGGTTTAAAATAAAATCAAAATGTTATTTAGCATAGAAAATACTGAAGCTTGCCTTTACTATTTGGACCTGATGATGTCATCATACCCCAGCTCAGTTCTCTTATCGATTTTCACCCAACAAATCTGTTAATGAATCTTACCAAATTTCAGTTCAATCGATACACGGGAAATATAAAAGTATATCATGTTATCAATTAAGCTAAAAATGGTTCACTATGAAGGGTTAAAAAAATAACGTACAGTTTTATCTTATTTTATAAATAAAATTGTGTTCCAAAACATACTATATTATATTAAAAAGTTTGCTAATTTAATCAAAAAATAATTATTCAAAGGCTAGATAGCCAGATATTGAATGGGAATCCTCATTTGACGCAAGGGGGCATTGTAAGACTTCAGCCAAATAAGATTAAACCTACCAGTCATGTATTTAAAACACGAAGTGCCTCCTAGAATATGTTTTATATAGCAAAAATGATGTTTTCTATAACTTCTTAATCTGGCATATTTTAATCAAATCTTAACATTGTTTTTGCATTTATTAATTAAAATAATTATTGTATTTCACAGGAAAAAAATACTAAAAGTGTAAAAATTCTAAATTTGTAAAGGCTCTTGGGTCGCACAGTAGCAACAAAAATCAATATTTAAAAATGAAATGAGTTGTTTACATATATTTACTTTTCAGAGGGCTCTAAAAGGATCAATATTTCAGATCTGGATTGACAACAAAATCGTTTAGGAATTTTAAGCATGAGAAAATGTGTTGGTGGGGGTTGGGGCAGTGAAAGTCTACGAAAGAACACGCTGTTCACTTTGAAAAAGGCAGTGTCATCTTGAAATACCTTATAAAGAAAGTTAAGATTTGGGATATACTTCTATTTATTGATGCCTATTAATTTGGATAAATAGATAACCAAGTTTTGATAACTAATTTTTTCTGACATGCAGTCTGTTGATAATTTAGGAGCAATAAATGACCTTGACACCACCGAGTGCAACTATCGCAGCGCCTGTTTCCAAAACCGCTTCACCTTTTGTGAAACAATGGCTAAGTATTATATAATTTTTTAATATTAAATAAAATCAGAAAGTATATCAAGTTAACTGATTTGGGGATGATTTGAGGAATATGGGATCGCTAATCTGATGTGCGCTTTTTATAATTAGAAGTTTTGTTAAGCCAAACATCGAATCAAATTTTTCCGTCCTTAAAATTCTTTTTAAAACTGATTTTTTACATGTTCGTTTTATTTGGAAAAAGATGAACAGCTCGTGATAAACACTGGCTAGCATTAGTTCGTTTATATACGGCTACTGCTTTTTTTAAATCCACACCTGCTACATAATGAACCTGAATTCAAAGAGGCATCACGAAAAGATATCTCAAGGCGATTTTGTTAACTAAGTCAAAATAGATAACATTCTATTGTACTGCTGAAAGAAGGCGTGTCCAATTAAATTTCTAAGAAAAGTTCATTAACGAGAGGTTCCAGATTTATCAAAGAATCAGGTTTAAATTATAAAAAAAGACAAACAAACTCCAAAACCAAGAAATTATGATGAATTGCTATTTAAAACTGAAAGCTAATTGACGATATCATAGTCAGTAGCTTGTGTTTAAAGATTTTAAATTTCGAAGATTAAAATCCAACAAAAAATAAAGAAAAGAAAAGTTTGATCTTTTTGTTAAAATTTAATAAGAATTCAATAATATTAATGTTTTCATTGATAAATAACGTCATTTTGCAAGCCAAATACTGAATTTTCAAAAGTAAAAATAGTTTTTTTTAATTTGCCATATTCTTAATCTATACCATATTTTCCATAATTATAGAAATCAAAACTAAATTACCTACCCCAAACTCCAATAAATAAATTCCTAATTAGAAGTTATTATACAAGTTCAAAATTAATAATAAAAAAATAAACACTAATAGAAGTTGACAATTACTATTATCGGTACTATCAGCGAAATTGTTACAATGCATTGCAGGCTTTCTCATAAAAACAAACTTTTATTTTTCACATATTAATAAACTAAGTTTTCCTTCAATTACTAAATAAACAATTATTCTGCTAAAGGAGCAAAATCTGACTGATTAGAGACCCTAAGCAGTTTGATAACTAACTATAATGGGCGCACAATTTTACTTCGCTTGTTTTCAGAGTGGGAAAATTGGTGAAAGAGAGAATGCAAAAAGGAAAGATTTCAATATACGATAACAATCTAAAGAAGCAATCAGAATTTAGAAGTCAAAACGATAATGTTAATATGTGTAGAACTGGGTACATACGATAAGTTAACAAAGTGCCATCTGTCCAATAATTTTCTACAACTCCGCGCTGCTGCAAGTTTCTTATAGTTGCGTAAGAAATGTTGTATAAATAGCTGGAAATAACAATTATTTAATTGTCATTGTTTAATTGTTCTTCTGAAATTATACCTAATTAATAAAAGAACAAATCTTAATTTCTTACCTACCCGTTGCAAAATCCACACATGACATCATCGTTCGCCCATCACAAGAAATGCTCTCCTAAAAGTAGTAACCCTAAGCAGCAGAGCAGCACCTCATGTGAAGTGACTTCCACCGTAGTTGGCATCGTGAGCTCCACCTCTCAGGACAGCTACTACAACAACGACACAAGTCTGAAATCGATAGGCACCACCGTGTCTGCCAGTCCGACTATAATAAGAGTACACAAGAAAAGGGGACCAAAGAAAAAACCAGTTACCAAGGTAAGGAGAAATCATTCATAATCATCTTATCACTAAACATTTTACTATGTGACATTACAACGAATAAAAATATATTACAAGTTTAGTTTTTTAAATAACATTATATTATTAAAACTGAAAGAAAGTTAATTAAATGTAAAATAGAACAAAGAATAAATGTAGAATTGTAGATATATTATTCACAAACAAAATAGATGGTTGGATTATGAGTAATTGGTTAAAATAAGAATTGAAACATTTGAAATTAATAAAAAGTTTCAATTAGTAAATCATTTCTACAAAATATGAGTACCTAACATTCAATATTATAATTCAAAGAGCTGTTGCTCTGCATCAATATTAGCAGGACATCCACCTGTCTACTAGTTTCGGAGTATTTGCCCCTTATCAGTACAGATCAGGATTCGAACCCGGGACCTTCTGATTAGCATGCCAGCATTCTAACCGCTGGACCGCGAGCTTGCCCATCAACTTCGATGTTCATAACTCATAATTAAAATCAACATACAACCTGTGTGTAACGTCAAGGCTGAATTAACAGAGAACTAAGTCTCAAATCTGGCCAGTAAATATTCAATTGAGAACCTCTGAACAAACGAAATAAATTTAATTAAATATAAATGGTGTTTATGAATTCTATTTAATTAATTTTGTGTTGTTTGGAGGTTCTCAATTGAATATTTACTGGACAGATTTGAGACTTAGTTCTCTGTTAATTCAGCCATGACCTTATGCACAGGTTTTTTATATAGACATTTATCTACATTTGGCTTTATGAACATCCATGTTGGTGGGCCATCTCATGGTCCAGCGGATAGAATGCTTGCATGCCAATCAGAATGTCCCGGGTTCGATTCAAGCTCTGCTGATGAGGGGAAAATACCCTGAGACTAGTATACAGATGGATGTCCCGCTAAGTGGGCCTGTTGTTATAGATATTTGGCTAGGCCTGTTCGGTATTAGGAAAATGGCCAACTTACATTAATTTGTATCTCTCTTCATTCAGGAGCGTGTTGTAAAACTCAAACAACGTCGAGTGAGGGCCAACACACGAGAACGTAATCGAATGCACGGCCTCAACAGCGCCTTGGAGCTTCTCCGACGTCGAGTGCCCAGCTTATCGCCCACACATAAACTCAGCAAAATTGAGACACTGCGGCTTGCACGAAACTATATCTCCGCTCTCTCGGACCTGGTGGTCAGAAACAACGCCGGACTGGAGGTGGACCCTTTGCAATTCGCGCGAACATTGACCTCTGGTCTCTCACACAATACAACCAATCAGTTGGCCAGCGTGTTTCACATCAGCCCGCGATCTCTCTCCTTCAACACATCAAATGTATCTCCATCTTCCATGAGTTCATCCTCAGGCAGCTCTGAGTTCATGAATTCCTTCTCGAAAGAGATGATGCAGTGCCCCAATGTCCATCACACATTTCTATCACATGATTACTATAACAGCCCCACAGACGCCACAAATGAACCCCCAATGCCAGGAAGTCTTCAATACTCAGAGCCAACTGCAACTCCGCCCCTAGAAACCACCTATTCCACTACTGCTTGCATTCCAAACAAACGTATCAGTAAAGGACGAACTTGTGGAAACTATCAAACAACTGGGAAACTTTTCCAGTCCGCTTCTCCAACTGTGCGCCAAACGTCACCGCTGAATTTAGTTGCGACCAACTCATCGTGTTACATGCACTCATGGTTTCCTCAGGAGCAACTAACAACAGTGTCACCTATTTTAACATATCACAATAACACAACAAACTCACAATATCTGTAAAATAATTTCCTTAAAAGAATAAGAGGTAAAACTAGAAGTACATAAGTGGCAAAAATATAATTAAACTGAACAAAACCAATGAGATAAAAAATATCAAATTCTTTAAAGAGATGTGTTCGCCGTTGTAATTTAAATTTATTTTCTGTGATATTCCTGTATAAAACAGCTGTATAACTCGTAAACCTCAACTGTGAACAATCATTCATTTATAATAAAATTATGTGCAACATTATTCTATTCAGAAAATATAGATTTGTTTTGATTTCTTAAATTAGTGATTGTATAACTTTCAAAATCATAATATGAACAACACAAAAATGTCCCATATATTTCAAAATAACACAGCGCCCTATCCATTTTGCTTCAGCACTGAACTTTAATATTTGACCACGATATAATCAAATTTAGAATCATCTTAAAATATGATTTAAATGTTAATGTATGTACATATATGGAGATTTATGACATTTAGGAAGGCACCTTTCGTTACGATTCATTAACCTTACATAGTTTAGATTTTCCAGCAATTATGAATGAGTACATTTCCACTAGAATGGATGCGTTCAATTCTACTAAATAGTTCCCGAACTTTTCTATTTCTACAAGAATACCAATGTGTGCAATGTCAATTTATAGCGTTTCTGTGTTTTAAATGATAAATCCGCGGCACACTATCTAACTAAAATCTGGACGTTGGTCTCATAAAGGATTGGAAAAAGGAACCCACCTTCTCTATTTATTATGTATATTCAAAAATGACAGTGTTAAAGACACGTGTCTTCAATATTTATGCAATAAATCTATTTAAGGAAAATACTATTTCTCTAATCATTCCATCAAACTTACGTTATGCATCGATGATAAATCTAAAATCAGTTTACTGTAAATGACAAATGACGGCCTAACTTGACAACCTTGGTTTTATATTCCGGTAGTTTATCTATGTAGGTAGCTATATGTTCTTTGAAAAGAAACAGTTAAGAGGAATCTGATACATACAGTAGGAAAATGTTTAAGAAAATTAACACAAAATATTTTTAAAAATAAAAACAAACATTTCACAATTTGCTGACATCAGAAACATGTACATTTCGATCTTATTTTCGTTTTTCCTACAAAAACTACAATTGGTAGATCAGAACAGTAAAATCTGTGGAAATTTCTAAAAATGGTCCGACAATGAGTTGGAAAGAACTTTGGAGGCGGGTCTTCACAATTTTTGACAAATAAAGTGTCTAATGAAGCCCTCTGAGAGCACATTCTTACAAAACTGCATTTTTATTTTCTCCAATTTGGACCCTTTTAATGTGTGGTAACTTTGAATAGCTACCGTAGATTTTGAGAATTTGGTCAAATTCCGATGTAGAGAAGCATTCTCTAAAATCTAAAAATTCTAAGTCACCTCTCACCCTTGAATTTTTTGCATATTTTTGTAAATATAAAATCCTCAAATGATTCTAATCCTAATCTATAATCCAGAGGCCACAAATTAACAGATGTAACAAAAATAATACAGATTCGGTACATGAATGTGCGTATAATTATTAAGTGTGTAAAGTAAAATGTTTCGAAAAAACAGGATATATCAAACTCATCTAGAGAAAAACAAACTCATGTACCTATATTTTTTATATTTGGGAGATGTCAGTACGTGCATACAATATATGTTTAACTAGCTGTATTGAAGTAGATTCTGTTTATCTGGAGTAAAAAGATACAAGGTCAACAAAATATAATCACAGTTGTTATATATGGAGATCCCCCCAAATTTTTTAAATCTTAGCTTGATTTTCTATTGTATTCTGAGTAATATAATTTTCTTTTCAGAAAGATCTAAGTCAGAAACTTATAATTTAATTTTACGTCGACTTCGATTTAATATGAAAACAAGTAAAAGATAAGACACTAATTACGTTTTTAGCTATTACAAAAAATTATAAGCAACATTTTAAAATTTCAAGTATATTTAAAATTCAAGTATTGTATACCAGGAAATTAAAGTATATGCTTGAATTTCAGGTACCCGTGGACACCCTGAATTTTGTCTCATATGATTTATTTCAATATTTTATATTAGTAAAAAAAATAATAATCGGAGAAATTGTTTATAAAAAATATATCTTCATTTTTAATAAAAATTAATAGATCTACAAAACGACTTTGAATTAACTAAAATATGATGGAAATTCGCTAATAAACACGTACCTATACAATAAATTAGGTAACTTGCAAACACAGTAACTAGTGTTACATATGATTTAGCAAATTGTTAAATTATTGCAAGTATTAAAAATTGAATACAGGGATTAGTTTGGCCAATAAAAAAATCCGCAGAAATATAAATTTGGGAGGGGCCCAAACCCTGGCAAGCCCAACACACTATAACTTTTTAACCGTATTTTACCGATTTACTAAATTTTAATTTTTAGCCAAAATGCAAAATCCGCGAAATAACCGTGAATAACGGTAAAACGGGCCGTTATCAATATATACAGAAAACCAAATGTGTATTTGTGAGTCTTTTTTCATGATTCTAAGGGGAAAATGCAACAAGTGTCAAAATTGCAAAATGCTGATGAATTAATGTTTCTCTATTATTTCGTTGTTTTAATTACTCCAGAAATTAACTCAATTTGAGATAATAAGATGTAGAAGAATGAAGTGTCAAAATAGTATGGTTTGTATGGCCTCCGTATACCTACTAAGCATGAGTTGGTAACCACATTATGTAATCTAAATGATGCTCGACAAATTAATCCTAATAGTATCATTAAAAAAGGAAGTAACATAGAAATAAGTATATTATGTTATTGGTCTCCAATGTAGACATTTCAAATTATGATGGAAGATTCGTTTGTAAAAATGGATACAATAAACACAGTAACAGTGTTACAGAATGATGATTTAGCAAATTGCTTCTTAACAAACATTGCGGTTTAATGTAATAAAACCTGACACATATACTTACTAGCCCACAGCCATATAATTTTTATGTAGGAGTCAACACTTATAAATGTAGACAACAATAATGCATTTACAAAGATGCTGACTGCATTGTTAGATAAGCATCGATATATACCACCTATAGAAGAACTGCCGATAACACGTGTAAGATTCTAGACCAGCACGTGTTTTAATTATTTTGCTTTTTAAGAAGCCGCCAATGTTACAAACTAAACTGTCGTTTAATTAAATCGTTTAAATTGGCGCTAAAATGAATAGATATTTCAAAGAAAACGCTTATTTATAAAAGAAAGAACACCATAAAACAGAACAAAAACAATAAATCCACCAACGCATTTTCAAAAAATATATTTAACCATAAAATAAAATCATTAAAAACCATAACTAGGAAATAGAAAAACTAAGTAAAGTAATATTAAACGTCAAACTTTATTTGTTATTACACAGACATATAATTATTATTAGATACACTATAATGAAATATACACAGTATGTTAATTATGCAAATACATTTCAAGACATCGGTTAGTGTCCGGATTTAAGATAATTCTCTAACACCACATCTGAGTATGGTGGTAAAATTCGAATAGATACCTAATCACCTTTTAACTAAAAAATAGAAATTTGCCGAATTTTGTATCTTATCCTAAAATCATTTGTTTTAATAAAATTTCGGATAAATGATATTCTATTGTGGTGCGGTTATCACATCGCAGACTTGGAAGAGAGAAGGTTCTACCCTGCCTTTATCAATTTTTGAGGGCTTGACCCACTTAGGTCACGTGATGGCCCTCTGAAAAATAAAATGTAGCCAAAATAGACAAATTAACTTTCTACAATCCTGAAAAAATAGATTCAAAAATATACAATATATTATGTATTACGGTTACTAACTATAGTTGTCAGATTAACCCTTGATAGACTTTGCCTCTTTAAATACTTCCTTGGTCCGCCACCCCCTAAACTAACATATAACAATTGATCTCAGGTACTACCCCGGGGAAACAATGACAAGGCAAGATAAATACAGTTCAGTGAAATTCGACTTTAGCATAATAATTAGCAAATTAATAACAATCAATGGCAAAGTTCGAGAAACAACGATATAATGACAGTGGTACTCGATTTTATTTAGAATGTCAATGGCTGAGAGACGTTCAAGAAAGTTAATTTAAAGTACAAAATTAAATTCAGATTTTTGGCACATTTTGAGGAGACAATAAATAAATGACAATTTATAGAGACCAGAGTTTTGGACTTGAATATGCTGTATAATAATTAATACCATGTTAAGTTTAGCGCTCTGAGATTATTTACTTAATATAGAGCGCATTATAAATGTCGAAAAAAAATAATAAGTTTAAGATAACTATCGAAGTTGGTTAATGAATAGACGGAATAATGATCAAATAAACATGGTCTAGAATAGATATCTAATTAAAATATTCTTTATAAAATGTAAATGACCTAAATACAGGGTGTCCCAGAACTATGTATGCAGTATACGCGCGTGTTAAGTAAATTTTATGGTAATTCTATGACATCCAGATTTGTGCATAGATTGATGTCTATCTTTAATTTTTTAAAATTTTAAATCTCTATTGTACG
>JAUYWI010123949.1:0-10190 GCA_034780595.1 Parotoplana pacifica | reverse complement strand
GGCCAACTTGATCACGAAAGTGCCTTTGGCTAGCCTTTTCTTTTTTTACAAGAATAAATTTTATTTTTATTATTATTTTATTGTTCATCTGATGAATTTTTAAATAAATTAAAATGTTTTGAATTCCATACTGAAATGTCATTCATCAGCTTGGATGATACAAGTCTTTTTACTAATATTCTCTTAATTTAGCTGTTGAGTTTGTTTATAATAGCAATTATGCTCCTCCTTTTGATAAAAAACATCACAAAAATTATTACAATTTGCAACTTCTAATGAATTTTAATTCCAAAATACTTTATAAAAACAGGTTGATGGGTTAATTATCCCACAAATTTTCAATAAATTAGACTTTGTTGAAAACATGAATAGCCAACATCCTAATATAAAATTCATATGGGAAAATGAAAACAATAAATCAATAGCTTTTCTTGACATCAAAATTGATAATCTTGATAATAAAATTAATACGTCGGTTTATCGCAAATCAACTTATACTAATCTTTTATTAAATTATAAGTTAACTTCACCTATTTCATGGAAAAAAGTCTCATTCAATGTTTTTTTGCACAGAGCTTTTAAAGTATGTTCTAGTTGGTACTCATTCAATCTTGAAGTCAATCATCTGTCTAAAACTTTTCAATTTAATTCGTATCCTAAATATTTTATTGACAAAACTATTTCATTTTTTTTTCTCTAGACATTCCAAATTCTAATCCTAATAATGATACCCCTTCTACTTTTTTCACAGTTCCATTCTTTGGGTTCACATCCATGCAGCTGGTCAAAAAACTTAAAACACAATGTGACAAAAGAAACATACCAATCAATATATCCTTCAAAACAACAGATTGGTTCAATGTTTTCTTTGAAAGATAACACCCCTGCAATTCTCAAAGCTAATGTCGTCAATTCTCTTGTCTTGATGATCAAGACTGCTCCTACATTGGGCAAACCATTCGACATTTAGCTACAAGAATCAAGGAACACAATCGTTTGGGACCAATAGCTGAACATGTGGACAATTGTGAAAGTGGTGCTTAACTTTTCGAACAATTTAAGTTCATTGACAGTGATTGCAATAAATTTAATTTATTTATAAATGCTATTTATATAAAACAAGTTAATCCCTTATTGAATAGATCATTGTTGAACTGTGGAACTAGTTATTTCTGAAGGTGTTTAACTAACTGTCTGTTATTTCTTTTTTGTTTGTTATTTCTTTTTGTTTAATTTATTAATTGCTTTGTTATTATTTGTTTTAATTTCACATAATTAAAGTAAACATAACAAATTTAAGTCTGGCGATGTAAAGTGAATTTACGAAACTAGTCACTATTTGAATAAACATGGCTGTATAAAAACTGTTCTTGTTTATATTTCTCCTTAAAATACGATTGTCTACATATAATTAACTATAGGCTGCACAGATAATAGTCAAATTCGTTGGTCTAACTCTATTGGCTAAAACAATCGAAATTTATTACATTGCTATTTAACATTCATATTTCTAAAAAAACGACATAACATAAAACTATTTATAGACAAGACCCCTTATGTGGTATTTATCTTCTGAAGTTCAAATATTTCCAATGGCTTTATAAATGTAAATATTAAATTTGAACAATACAGAATGTTAACATGGAAATCACACAAAAAGCAGTACATAATCACAGAATACTTTAATTCATAAAAACAAAAGTTGTATAGGTACCTACCTGTGATATCATGTTCCTCAAACAAATGAGAATAGAGATCACCCTCAGGCTTGGCATGTCGGTTCAACCATTTGCACACTTCAGCTACATTCCAATGTAAAACTGGTTTGGTACGACGATGTTTCTATAATGACATACATAAAAGAAATTACCTAATAGTACTTTCAGTATTTAAATTAAAGTAATTTACTTACAGGACGAACATTTGTTAAAAGATAAAATTACTTTATCTTTTTATATATCAAATTCTTAGCATTTTTAATTACATCGCTGTTAAGAAGTAATCAAGTAACTTCACGCAACCAACATTACAAAAATAGACAAAATCCAAAAACACCCTTACATTGAAAGCCAAATACTGAAAGTACACAAAGAATTTTATTGGAATTAACAACAATACCTACCAGTAAAATTTATTGCAATCATTGCCATA
This sequence comes from Parotoplana pacifica, assembly GCA_034780595.1. NCBI lineage: Eukaryota > Metazoa > Platyhelminthes > Proseriata > Otoplanidae > Parotoplana > Parotoplana pacifica. The sequence goes on along the minus strand of JAUYWI010123949.1, from coordinate 8,039 downwards.
TAGAATAAAGAAAAATATTTTTTCATACATTGACTGATGGCAGAATTTCGGAATTTACAGTTTTTGTTCTAAACCAAAATTTCAGCTGCATATAAAAAAAATGATTTTCGTAAATAGAGAATTTCAGACATCATTTTTAGTTAGTACAAGGTCGATTTAGCATGATTTAATTTAGTTAGGAAATATTTTTAAACTAGCATATAATTTACAGATATATTATATTCAATTACGTTGGTATATTCAATTACTTTACAGATATATTATATTCAATTACTTAGTGTTTTTAATAAATTTAGACAAAATATTCAATAGTAGCAAAGTCTACACCATAGAGAACAATAGAATATTGATGGTAACAGACACATGTTCTTCAATAGCATGCAATTAAAAACAGTGTTTGCAACCAACATAGCATAATATAAAACTGGTCAGATATTTAAATTAGAAAGTGACTTTCAGTAATGAGTAAGACAATAAATAAATTACGTATTTTATCTACTCACAAATTAAAAATTCAATGAGTTCACTCTTTTCAAAACTTAAATGTTTTTTTGTCATTTGTTTTACTTTTAGATGTACGAAAATTCAAAATAAATCAAATATGTAATTGATTGTAACGCATACACTTCATATGAGTAATTTAAATTGACCCCTGGAAATCACCTGAAAAAACTTAACCCGGTGGTCATCAGGATTTACCCCCCCCCCTAAAACCGTACTTCCTGTGCCTTAGATTAGGCTATATTGAGAGTTCTAGGGGCTGATGACGTCGTTAGGTCCAAAAATTAAAGTTTGTCCGATTGACTTCAAAGATAGTGTGTAGGTTCACTGGTGATACCAAATTGGTTGTCATTTTCAGCATTTGGCAATATGTGCTGTAGGTGGTATATTATCCCCACCCCTGGTATAACACAAGGCATTAAGATACCAATAAATTTCAAGATTTACATAACCTTCATGCCATTCTAAAAAGGTACCTAAGTTGAATTATTTACATAAAAACATTGATTTTGCCTTATATACTTGATTTCTACTTTTACAAACATGCTATCATCATTTCTGACTCTATGTCAAAGACGAATGGGAATAAGTTTTATTGAATCTGGTTAGACGTCATCAGGTCAAATTAAATCCATTATTTAGATCTTTCCAGAGAGGGGTTAAAGAGGATGAGACTAGCTTACAAAGACACCCCCATGCTTGACAGGTCTCTTGTCAGCAATTTAAGTTCTAAAATTTTGATCCAAATGCAAAAAAGTAAGAAAGATTGTATACTGTTAACATTCTCAGATCCTAGAACATAGCATATGGTTCTGGTAAACTTTCTAATTTTATGTGGTCAACTGCCATCATTTCAATTAACTGTTGTTAGTAACCATTAATTCAATGATTCTCAAATGAATGCTGAAGAGGAGGGCTAAAAAACTATTGAGTTTCTCCAACTCAGCTAGCAAACAATAAAAAATACAGTAAAACATTGATGATGAGTATAAAAATAGTCCATCTGCTCTTCCAGATAATATCACTTACCTAATGTACTCATTGATAACACTAACCCAATAGTTTAATGTTTCTGTCTGTTTAATTTAACAATCAGTAGTAATCAGTAGTAGAAATCCTATTAATGATTTACATTCTTTAACTGTACTAAGTCCCCATCAAAACCAATAATACAATACCAAAATAGGACTTTTTCTAAAGCATCAAATAACCATATAAAAACAATCTTGTACATGATATTCTATAAAATTAAAAATCTTTCAATGAGAAACAAATTTCATTCCAAATACAACAAAATAAGTTTTGATATAAATTATTTAACTACCTTAAACAAAATTAATATACATACTTTAAATAAAAAAATTATTCCTTATTTGCAATTAAATTATAGTTTTAAAGATGCTCAGCCTCTGAATAGTTTACATTTTTTTGTAGAAAATCGATATTATTGACTTTTCCATATCTATTTATGGCAAATGCAAAAATATGCCCTTAGAAAAATGTTCATTTAAAATTTCAGATACCACTACTGATTCCAATTGATTTTTGCTATATTTATACACTATTTTAAGACAAATGTTTACTGATGGTACTAGATCAGACACAATGTTCCAGAATGGCCCTAAGAGTTACTTGGAGTTACTTTAAAAGGTCCTTGGGTCATAAAATGGTTTAATCTGTTCTATAGCACAAATTATATTCTAAAGACAATTTTCTATCCATCTAGATCCATTATACTAGTTTTCTAAGGAAGGAACCAATTCATCTTTTATATAATTTTGGAATCAGTATCATAAAATAATATAGTGACATCTGAATCTATTTTCTAAGGGGCATATTTGAACATGGCAAAAACATATAATATCAATTTTCTTAAAAAACCCTCAATGAAATTAATTAATTTTCATATTTTTGAATGCAACATCAAAAACTGACATAGAAAGTAAAAAACAGTTTGAAGGGCATTGTTGTTTCCATAGCACTAGTTCTGATTATATACACTAAAGTGCATAGGTTTTTGGACACTTTACCTATCCAAATTAATAGAAATGTGTTGATTATTTCCCAATAACTTACTAAGCAGAGTGCTGTCACTTTCATTGCATCTACACTAAACCAGAAATGGTAGGTATCTAATGGTCAATGGGGGTGTCATGTGTTTAGGATTTGTTTATTTGTTTTATGTATTATTAGAGAATCTTTCCATAGATTATTATGACAAATTTACTCAAAATGGATGTCTATACCAGAAGGAAAAGCAAATTATATCACTTCTTTGTAGATTCTTCATTTAATGACCTTTTGGTGGACCCAACTAACCACCAATGGTGTTGGGATCACTATTACACTAGAAATTATGATGACAGAAATATATGATATGTCCATTCCCAGATACCAGGACACATAGAGTAGTATAACACCAATAATTATTAGTTACCTCTTTGACTACCTTGACCACCCCCTCTAGCTGTGTATGCACCCATTGTTTACCTATCTATGCAATAATTTACAGCCAATTATGTATTTCAAAACTACTAGACCCACCCAAGAATTTCATACTACTCATGGATGGAAATTTGGTGCATAGGTACCTTGGAAAGATTCATCAATAGAATATTTATTTGAAAAAATCAATAGGATGTGTTGTTTGGATTTTAGTCAATAGTATTTTGCCCATCCATAAAAAAACGATAATCAATAATATTTTAGAATTTGTTACTGAGTACCTAGTGGACCAACACACCAAATTTGAAACAAATAGGGCAATAATTTACTCTAAAACATCCCAAGGTACCTCATTCTATACATGGAAAGTATGATATTATAAAAAAGGCATGGTACTCCACACCCCTTGATACCATCCATGCATGTAAATAGGCATTACCAATAGGGGGTTAAACAGTTTATTAAAATACAGAGATCATGCTTGATAAGCATTACAAAACTAAAATTGTGAGTGGCTTGATCTCTCCAGTCACAAAAATCAATACAACCTAATGGGAAATAAATTTTTATCAAATATTAACTTGAATTTAAATTTTCAGAATGGAGAAATTTCCTGGTCCACCAATGCACACAACAAAACCCTTCATTGATCTTAGGATGAAGTCAATACCCCTCCAAGGTTTTCAAAATTCATTGAAAAATGTTTCAACTGATTTAGAGTAAATTGGCATTGTGTACTATATTCTGTCATGGATATTTTGGTTTGAACATTTTTGGTTCAATGGATGGCACTCTAAAAAAGTGAGGTTTGGCTTAAATTTACTTTCTACACACCTAAAGTTGATTATGAAATCAATTATTGATAAAATTAGTTAATATTTGGCAGACATGCTACAAACACTCTGTTTTTTTAAATTGTTATTAAAAAGGTGCCAATGATTAGAAGTTCTTTTTTTAAATGAGATAGTCCCTTTGATTTTTAACTGTAGAAAATTACATTAAAAAAGTATTTAAAATAACAAGAAATTATGACAAATTTAAGTTTATTAGTTACAAATACAATATCATTTTTTCTAGGAATTAGACCAATTTCTACTTTACATATATAAATCAAATTAATCAATGCTTTTATGAATATTATTTTAAAATAAATTATTAGAAATATCAAACCAAAAATAGTATTACTAACATCCTATTCCCCAGAGTACATAGTCAAGTTAGAACCAGCACTTCTGGGTTGCAAACAGTCACAATCAAAATAATGTCCATATCCAATTCCAGACAGCTAAATCCAACATTAAAACAATCACAGCAGAACAATGGCTGATGTTAAACACAACATACATTTTTGTATTAATGTGGGTAAACACTGTAAAACTCTCAACCTCAGAAAATACAAGCAATGAGCATTGTTTCAACTAAGAACTGATCACTGATCTTGGAAGCCTACCATTTCCAAATAGGCATGGCCACCAGTGACATTTTCCAACATTGCCATGACAAACCTAAGGACAATGAACATATCTTCCTCAGCTACAATACCCTAGGCCCTAATGCTATTTGGCACATCTCAACCAACCCAATCTGGTGCATACAATCTACTTGCATACAATTGGAAAACTCAAACCTCTAATCAGCTGATGACATGGAACTAGTGAACATAGTTTGCTATATTTGTTTAGGTATGGAAGCATAACTACTTATAAAAAATCAGAAAAATGCAAACATGAGACAGAATTGTCATAAATATTCACAGGACTGAAAAAACAGAAAGTCTGGCTCAGACAAAAGAAACCATGTTTGCTGTCTGATTATTCATAAGAAGTTGTGCTTCAATATCAAAATAAAACATAGCAAACTAATCTAGTGGTTTGCAGTGGGCACAAGAATGTGCTAAGCACTTAATCCTTTGTACAGAGTGCTGGTCCTGTCATTGGACACTGGACCCTCAATCCAGAGGTGCCTGGTTCTAACCTGAGTATGTACTCTGGGGAATAGGATTTATTTCATAGACAACTTGCAGAGCTTAGATTTGGTTATTTTAAAATAGACAAATTAAATTCGAAATATTAATTTTAGCATTTCAAAAGACTTTCTAAAATAAACATTTTGACACATGCAAACTACCAATGCAGCATGAATAAACATAGACAATTCATTATTTGGAAAATACTATCAATCATAAAATATAAAGAATTAGTTTCTTCAATTATGGTAAAAATTTAAAAACAAACAAACAACTTGCATACATTATTATAGCATATTTGAATAATTACTCCCATGCATTATTTTATTATATGTAGAAGATATGACAAATGCAGAATTAACCATATTTATAATATCTTAATGACAAACAGCCTAGAAAATTAGCAATACAATTTCTTTGTTCCACAAAGAGACCTATTACATATTTTGTTTCTTTAAATAGTGGTGAATATATTAAAAACTATCTTAATTAGGAATCAAATATATTTTATTTAGAATTGAAGCAACTGACTTTCTAAAATACCTATTAGATCATTACTCCTATAAGGAATCAATGGAGTTGTTTTGACAATAGTTTTTTCTAAATGTTCAAATAGACATACCTATTTTATGATTTTAAATTTTTTTATGGTATTATTCTGATGTGACAATTAATAATTTTCAAAATTAATGTTAGTAATTTAAATGTAAACTACTAATCAGCAACTGTCATAACAGCTTATCTGTATGGCTTTTCATTTTCAGGTAGATTTCTCAATTTCAAAATGTGACAGTATAAAGTCAACAACATAGCTATTTTTTGGTGCAAAATACTAGTAAACATATTGGAAAATCAAATTTACAAAATTCAATTTATCCAAATTAAGCACAGGCATATGGGCAATTCCAAGATTACTTACAGGATATTTTTTACAAAAATATATTTTAACATAAATACATATTTAACATATTAACTTCCTTATAAAAATGTGAATCAAATCATAATAAAAACAATCATATTATATACACATACTTTCAGTTATCCTTAGTTATTGGATACTCTTTTGCAGTAATTATCTATAATTCAGATTGGGTTACTTATGGGACTGTTACTCAGATATACAGTCACATGCATCATTATGATTTCCTTTTCAAGAAAATTTATATAGACAAGATCTTAGTACTACATTATAAACTTTAAATATGTGAGAATATAATGTAGAAGCTTTTATTCAATAATTGTATAAAATGTAAGTTACTTACAGGACAAGAAGATGTCAAACTAAAACAATACAGAATATTACCAAGGTATGTACAATTTACAACAACAGGACAAAAAGTGAATAGTAAATATAGATATATCAATATAAGCAGCTTATACATAATATTTCCTTTCCTATTTAAGAGAAGAAAAGACAAACTGTCCTCTGTGACCAATTGCTTTGGATGCAAAATATTTTCAAGATATCATCTTTTGTATAAAAAATGCTGTATAAATATTATCCACACTGATGCATCACTATTCTATTCTATAGTGTTCTGCCGAATTAGTTATTAGGCAGGTTGAATTCTATGGCATCCACTTTCTCCATCCTTCTCGGTTTGCTGCCCAGTCCTTCAATTCTCTATAGGTGTTTGGTTTGAATTCTTCTAATATCCCCTTTCTTGGTTTTCCTCTTCCATGTTTCCCTAGAAATACGTAGGTGTAAAAGAATAGCCCGGATGTTTCAATAACAGTTTCAACCGACAAATTGAATATATACCACAGAGTAATAATTCTACAGAGGTCCGACTCACCAGTTTTGAAATGATGCAGAGTTGAGAAAAGTATCAAATTGTGTGTAAATTTATTGGCGAGGTGTCAAATAGTTATGACCAAAAATGTTGCATTTTCTCCTATCTCCGCAATGTTGAAAGGTAGAGGTAGTCATAGATATCGTCCCTAACATGGAGTAATAAATAAACAGGTTCGACTCTTGCTGGAGATGTATGCAGTTTTATACTTCTATGAATTGTCCTCAATAGAAAGAGTAATTCTATATAAAATATTCACAATCCTCATGCCACTCCCTAAATGGAACAATTTTGCTATACAGACTGTGCAGTGGATATAAAAACCTGGTTCGCTAATATTTTAAACACAAGTAAATCTTAATTTATCAATCTATGAATTTATTTGTGTAAAAATTATGCAACTTTGTAGAGGTTCAATTTAACAAATTATTATAAAAACAAAGTGTCCGCGGACGGGAAAACTGGGATATTGTTAAAAAACTGGGAATCATCCATAAAAATTGGGAAAACCATAGCTTGTATTAAGCTTTTTATTAAAGACGATGTGTTGAAGTCAGAAATAATTTGGATAGCTAAACATTATTCTTATCGTAGCCGTGAACATATTGGTGACGTTTTTAGAACTATGTTTCCCGATCATGAAATAGCAAAGCATTTTTTAGGAAGTGACAAATTTACATATATAAACATATTTTGGTTTAGCTCCTTTTTTAAAGAAAACATCTTATCTACGATTTCTGAATGTGATGATATTGTTGTGTACTTCGATGAGTCCTTGAATACTTCCTTTCAAGAAGGTCAAATGGATTTGTCAATAGATTGGCCAATAATGGACTGACAATGTTAGGAAGGCTCAGCAAATGCAAAGGGGAAATACCCAGAGAATTCACTTCAACAAAACCAGAGCACCTTTCTAGTCTACTTGGTTGTAATAATGGAATACAATTCTGCTCATAGATGGCGAAACTAACAAAATGTGTTGTGACTCTATGCAGGGTTCCCCAGTACAGAAAATCGTGTCCTATCCAGGACGTACTCTGAAAACATTCACTAGTGGCTGCAATGTCAATTAATGGGGTGAGTTGTTTGGCCGTCTAGACGTTTTTGTAATTGGCACCACGGAATTCGTTTCTTCATTTTATTTGGGTCTACGATTGGTTAGTCTTATCATCATAGCTGGAATGGAGTGAGTGAAGAAAATCTGCTTACCCTCTCACTCTCTGTACTTATTTTATGTAGTGCATAGAAATGGATATCTGCCGAGTTGGGTATTAGGTACATAGACAGCTAATCGTTTAGGGAATGGAGATAATTTTGTTCGAAGAAACAATCGA
>JAUYWI010123938.1:0-10191 GCA_034780595.1 Parotoplana pacifica | reverse complement strand
TTATTTTTAAGAGGTTGGTCTATTTCCCTCTGAGAGGGAGTCACCGACACTCATTCTTTACAATGGGCCACACCAAAGTTCTAGCGCTTTCTATCTTCATAATCTCCAAGCTTCAAACTAACCTTTCAACATTCTCTCTTTGCCATACTTTTACAGGTCAACTTTGGGCGCCCTCTTTCCCCCGTCCCTTCCACTTTGAGATTCCATGACCTTTTTACACCACTATTCTCTTCCTTTCTCAGGACGTGACCACATGATCTTAGACAACTCTGTCTCACTACTTCTACAATGGACTCTCGCAGACCAAGCTTTTCCTTCAGCACTTCTGAATTAATCTTATCCTGCTGCTTAACTCCACATATCGTTCTAGCCATTGCCGTTTCTGACCTTCATATAATATTTTCTTTTGTCGATCTTACTACCCATGTCTCTGCGCATAATCAATTACTGGTCTAACACATGTGCTATATTTGCCCATTCATTGCTAGAGTCAGTCTATAGTCACATAACACCGATTCCAGATCTCTAAACATTTGCCAGCTAAATCTCACTCTCTTTGTTACTGCCAATTCGCTGTCTCCTCCTGCACTTAGTGTATCTCTAGTAACAAAATCCCTTCACTCTATAAATGTCTTTTAACACCTCATCTTTTATATTCCCATGCTCAGTAACATTTCTATCAGATTTAATTCCCTACATACATTTCTTGCACCGCAATGAGTTACTCATCCCTCTTTTGCCACTTATTCCACATGAGCTAGTGACCCCATCCCAGATATTTTTTCCACATTCATTATACTTCCCATATGCTCGTTCCAGATATTTTTCTTCTCTTTCCCATCAAAACAATCCTTCCTTCTTTATCTTTCATACATCCCCCACCACTCACATCATTTGAACTTTCCGATATATCGCATATTTGTCCGAATTTTGTTGTTGGATTTCCTTTTCTACTGCCTTTTCATTGCCGATGCAAATTCTCTTCTAGCTTTCTTTTTGTCCTTCTTGTATTCTTGTAGATACTTTTGTTATCTTCTGTTGGATCATTTTTCCATCGGAGAAAGCTAATCGTTTTATTACTTACCCACATTGCACTTCTTTATTCCACCACCAAGTTTCACCATTAGGGTGGCTTGCCTTTACTTATCCTCACAACTCCTATGCTGCTGGCTTAGCACAATTTTATACTTGATCCAGATGTCAGGTTCTTTACTCTGTTTATAAAATATGTTCATCTTTTCTTCAAATTCCGTCTGTATTGTTTCATTCTCCAACTTCCAAACTTTAGTCTGGATCAATAATATTGGAGACGATATCCCTGAAGAACTCGGCAAGTTCCTTTTTGTTGAGACCTCATAATTGCTACTCACGTTAGCCAGGTCGACAAAGCTATCAATCTCAGTCAAAAGGCGGCTGATGCAATTGTTAATTAGACAACTAAATAGAAGCAGAAACTTGTGCTCGAAAAGTCTGAAAACATGTTATTTACAACCCGCTCTAAAGAAGCTACGAAAGAAGTGCATATTTGCATCAACGGTGAGAAAGTCCAAACAAAGAAGTTGCTTTCCTTTCTTGGCGTTCATCTGGACAAGTTATTCAACTTCGGGAAACACGTTAAAAACATTAACTCTAAAGCTCAGTGCTATCGGTAGAAGAAGGTTGGAGGCATTTGAAAGAGTTATATTAGATCAGCTTGGATGATGCTTGGATGCCAGCCATGTCCCAGATCGTAATGATGAGATCCATAGACAAACAGCTAGGACGATTACAGGTTGCTGTAGAGCGACTCGTGCTTGTGGCGTAGGATTGGAAATGACTTGGAAACGAGAACAAACACCAAAGCTACCAAAGTGTACGAGAAAGCTCTTTGTAAAACCTATGATCATCCTCTCCATTAAACTGCCATCAAGAATACAAATAAAAGACTAACAAATTTAAATGACTGGAGGGATATTTGTGAAAAAAATCAGCCAAGATCTTGAACTATATAACTTCTCCAGAAAAGTTAATGTACTTGGACTGATAGAGAAAATCTTACTATCAATGAGACAATTGGAGGTGTGATTACACCAGGTACAAAAAGCTTAATTTCTCCATAGCGGGAAAATGTTATTCAAGTTTTTTTTTCAACGCTGGTGGAGCATTGCAGGGGCCCAGAATGTGTGGAAAGAATTCTTAAGTTTGGTTTATCAAGTTGGGAAAACTATCGGTTTTCTAAACGTGTATTATACAACCGTGCTATCTCTTCTGAGTAAATACACATACTTGTTGCAAATTCCAAACCCCTGGTGAGGGGTCGAAGTTCTCACCCAAAATCGCAATTTTAATAAATAATATAAAACATAAGCGTTCTTTTAACGCAGGTAAATCTTTGAATGGGTAAGCTGAACCAAGGTGTTTAGAATCAAGCGCTAGAAGATGATCCTCAACGTTCATACTCCCCATAAATAGTGCAGACTTTGATCTTAAAACATTAACTGACACAATACAACTGAGGAACTCCAAGAATAAATCTTCTTGCTCTTCAAACAAACAGTGGATCATTGGTTCGGATTTTGCAACATGTATGTGTATTTACGCAGACGAGATAGTACGGTTATGTACACGTTTAGAAAACAGATAGTTTTCCCACTTTAATAAAACAAACACTTAAGAATTCGTCCCACACGATCTTGACCATCTTTGGTGAAGTTTTTCTTTTTAACCATGCGGCATTGTGTATGATTCTTGAACCTACTTTAGAGGACCATCACGTGGATGAAAAAATTGTTTTAATTCAAAAGTTGGGAAAGAAAAGTTGTGACACAAAACCAAAAGTACCGCTTTTGAGCTAGATGCCAAAATCTGTTAGGGGGAATGTACACCACCGCCCCTTTATCAGCGAAGGGTTAAACTAAAATCACACCAATATTAGGCTGTCCTTAAAAGAATATATAGTTTCTAATGGGATGAAAGCTGCGAATAAATATGGCCAAGTGTAGTATCATTAATAGGTACCTTGATCAAATTAACGAAACCTAAAAGACATTTGCAAAAAAAGGAGAAAATTCAATTATTTTCATTTGACAGAAGAAAACTAGAGTAAATGGAGTATGTAGATCCGAGTACATAAATATTATTGTGTAAGCCCGTATTGCAATTTCTATTTCTATCACAGAACAAAATATCAGAAAAAAATAAATATTCGCCTCGTACAACACTTAGTAAAAAATATAATATTGTAGCTGCTGTGTGGATAAGACAAATTGATTAAGTTTGCTTTAGGCACTCCATCAAACTAACATTTCACATGAAGACAAGAAATCATCAGCTAAATATACAAATTAATTAAATTATGGAAGAGAAAATAAAGTACAAAAGAAATATCTATTAAACAAGTTATTAACCGTTTAGTATCAAGAAATATAGTTCGATATATCAACAATGATATTTGCCTATTGGTATATAAACAGATATAGTATAATCTATTTTTTAGTCTCAAATATTATGATGTATCAAATAATTCTGTTTGTGTCTATCCAACATAACATTTTCTTTTTAACACTCATTTCGAGGATATAGAAAATAGCGACAACGTAGACTAGAGTATACCTTGGAGACATAGTTCGATCGATATTTCAAAAGAAGAGATTTATAAGCAGTCTAAAGTATATCCGATCTTCGTACATACTTTATGTGATCAACTAGAGAGAGCTCTATATTTCATATTCAGATCCTTGTTTCTTTATTTGCATACACTGCATTCCTTATATCATATTTCAAACATGTCAATTTGATCATTCATTTCAAATAATTCTCTATAGACCAACGAGTATTAATTAATTATTATAAAACAAAAAATCAAATGTAAGCCGACTGTAAATCATAGAAATTTTACTTCAGTCATTTGAAAAATATTTAATTAAAATATATTTCAAACATAACCTAACATCATTGTAAAAGACTTATATTTACAGTTTAAATTTGTATAAAATTACTCACCCTGCTAATAATGGGCATTTTCTTTCGTCGACGTTTGTTTTTTTGAGAATGTTGTGCACGCTGACCGTGTAAACCATATTTGTTAATGGAGGATAGTGTAGTAGCGGTTGCCGTTGAAAACCTAACAAGTTTAACCAAATTTTAAAACCGTGTTAATAAAGATAGACAAAACGTTAGCATATGAAGTCGAAATTAGAAATCTAAAGGCACATTTGTAAAATTATAAAAAACGACGTTCTTATTACCTGCTTGATTCGTCTTCAGAGTCAAAGAAACTTGTGGAGTCAAGATCACTGCTCATCATTGATGAAGATGTTGTGTCGTATGAGTGCAGATGCCCTCCGCGGTGGCCATGAGAGTAAGATTTGCGAGAGCCTGAAATATCGTCATTCAGTAAATAAAAACAAAACACTACTGACCAATCGCTCAATTTACAAAATACAAAGAAATAACCAATCCAGTAAATGGGACCATAGTGAAATCTCACTAAACTACTTTTTTTTGTTTATCTCGGTGAAAAAGCTGATTTCTTAAGTAAATAACAACTTCATTATCTCTCTATCTGATACCAAAAGTTAGCAGGTAATCCTTTCCAATACTTCGCAGTACTTAGATTATAAATTTAGTATCCCTAGTAACGGTCGTTTGGTGTGAAACAGCAAAAAACGCACTTAGAACATTTATGAATTTTGTATTATTTCGTTCCTAATGAAAAGCAACCACCTACTAAATATTTTGAAGTCAAATGGACAAAATTTAATTATTGGCCTCATAGCACGGTCCCCTTATCGATTTTTTCAAATTTAAATGTCTTGTTTATCAATGTTTCCCAGGAAGGTACCTACATAGCAAATTTCAGCCTAATCGATCTATGGAGGGAAGGGATCTAGGTCGTCGTCGTTGATAAGTTAGTGTGGACAAAAAAAAACTAACATTCGCAACATCCATGTCTAGTGAAGCCAAGCGCGAAAAATAAGTAAAACAATTTTAACACCTAACATGTATCCCCGCCTGTATCGTCAGCTACAGATCTTAATTTAATAAAGTAATACGGATCTCATGACAGAAAACCAATGATTAAATTCAAAATAATGAACTTTTAGAGCGTACCTTGCTTATATTCTTGGAAATTTCGAAGAGGTGGCACACGATCTAAAAGTAAAAATATTGCTATACGTAGAGATACACATGCAATATCGTTATGAAACAATCTTGTATGTGTATCATATACATATACTTTGATTAACTAAATTATGTTACTTTTATTTGCAAAAATAATATTTTACAAAAAAATAATTTCAGACCAAACCATATACAAGAATATTACGTTCATTGCTACCTAAGAAATGTTTCAACTATCTTTTCTTATTTAAAAAGAACAGTGATAATATTTAACAATAGTTAGAAATGTTATAGCATATTATTCTATTTCTATTCTATCATTAGCTGGGCAAACAAATTTTGCTTTAAGTTGCACGGAAACAGGCCATGAAGGGAGCAAAACATAAAACGCATCAAGAGTTTCTAATGTTTACTAACAATACTAGAAAGTGGACAGGTAGGTAGTTGTTGATACTTTACCTGCACTGTAAACAGAATCTGTTTCTCCATAATTATCACCAAATTCATCTTCTCCATCAGCAACTTTAGGAGTTGGTTCGCCAATTCGATTAGAACTGTTAGAATAGGGAAAAAATAACATTTAATAGAAACATAATATGTTGATACATTTTAAAATAATATTGAAACCAAACTTGCCAATACTCGATTAGATAAAAATGCATTTTTCTAGATTTGATATAAAGTAAAATAGGTAAAAACAAACAAACAATTAGCTACATGTCGTATTTTATTAAAATACCCAACACATTATATTCAAATTCTAGTAAATATGTAGTACCAGAGATATGCCCATCTTTTTGTAATACAATACCAATATGAATTTTTATAAAACACTGCAAAATCGATAGCAAATGCGTAGATTAATTTGCTGAATTTAAACTGACAGGACGGATCTTTGCTGTTCTCAAATTTGTTTTAACGACTCTACAAAATACCTAACTGTTTTAAAAAATAAATTTGCCTAAAGTTAATATGAAATATCCAGTCAATTTCATTCATAAGTATTTCTATTTATAACTACAATATTAGAAGTATTTAAAACAACTAGTAAAGTAAATTATATGGGAATTAAAGAATAGAAATTAAATTAATAAATTTGCGGAGAGACCATTTTCCTAAACTGAAAGTAAACACTATGAAACTGGGTAATATAAAAACAGATGAAAAAGAGTTAATTGTCAAATACATAATATGATATCAATATGGCATAAGAATTTGAGAATAACCAAAATGAATGTACAATCTAATCTAAAAATCAATAGTTATTTAAAATATACATAGAAATAACATTAGCATTAGAATTAACTTGGTCATTATTACGATCATTGGAAGCTAACAAGGTCAAACAGGACAGCTATCCGTCCATATCTCCTGTATTAAGAGACTTTGATTCACTGACTCATTAAATTTATTTCAAATTAGAATTAGTGATCTATAGATAACTCTCAATGTCGTGGACAACGGTTAGTAGAGCAGTATCATTTCTATAGCAAACAACAAATATATAGACTCAAAAGCTGATGTGTGATCAGAATAGAACCGCGCTAGAGGTTCAGAAAAGTTACTGCTAAAAATATATCAATATAGGTTGACCTAGAACATTAGCTCAAAATCATAAAATGTTTCCGATTTGAGGAATGAAAGATGCTTAATAGGCAAAACCCGTCGTTAATAAATAAAGTGACTTTCTATAGTTCCCTTTGCTACTGTAAATCATATCAGCAGAAATTTTTATTGGCATCTATCCAAGTTGCCGAGTTATAAGGAAACCGGAATAATATGCCTGACACAACTATGATCGGAAGCAGTTAAGGTCACATAAATGCGATCTGAAATATCAAGAAGACATCAAGTATCTACATATTGATAAATCTGAAACCTACTCATTGCTAATAAATTAAAACGCCAATGTATGTTCTGTTCGTTAGTACATTACGCATGCCTAAACACAAATCCGTTTTGCATCTGAATAATTAAATAAGAGACTTTCTAAGTCTTAAAACTATTTTTAAAAGTACAAAAATATATTGAGCAAATATTATTAATCTATTTTTTAACTAATGCTATCACTTGCTTTTAGTAAATCCTATTCATTCTCAGCAGCATTACCTACCTCATTTGACCAATATAACCACACCAAAAGGTATAGTTTTTCAAGCTTACCACAAATAACAAACTAATTATTAGAAAGAGTGAAGTGATGATAGGAATTGGCAACAGATTCGATCACTAGGTAGGGGGGAGGTCATCAAAACTAAATAGGGTTCAATCGATTCAGAATTGAATTGTGAGTCAATTGAAACTTACTTATTTTTGATGACCTCCCCCTCATGATCGAATCTGTTGCCAAACATGCTTGTTCGGAAAATGGATCTTGACGAAACGGTTTCATTCAACTTTACAACGAGAGGTATCTGTTTACTATATGATCAATTGGCGTATCATTTAAAACTACCATATTATATAAATGGAAATTTGTCTAAATGAAACAATTCATAAAACCTAGGCGACATTTATGTACGCCCACGCATTCCTAGTGACAATATCAACACTGCCACCGCAGAAGGTAATTTAATGGTTATATCTTGAAGCATGTATAGTTGGAAGGAGTCTTTGGAGGGTCGTGGCCTGATAATACGTTGAAAAAAGAGTTTTGAGACGATGATGCGTGTAAAGCCATTATGTGTAAATATGTACATCAGCTAATGACAACAACTATATAGTGTCAGTGAAGTGGTTGAGGTATCCATAGTTAAAAAAGACTCATCCTTCTGTCTCATCTTTTTGCATTTTCTACTAAATGCGTCGATTGCGATTTGCTCGTGTCTTGTCAAAAAAAGGTTCGTTTGTGTCCGTGGTTTAAACGTGACGTCTCTCAACAGAATGCTGTATGTTTTGGTCAATACTATTCTCAGCTCCAAATAGGGCCGCAAAGTGCGGTAGTGAGTACATTCGCTTCCTCTCTTGTTCCACAACACTTTTTCCTGGATAGCTAGCGAAAAATGCTTTAATCTGGAACTGCGAGAAATCATTCATGTGAACTGTCTCATGGGCGGAAGCAAACGGATAAGGCGCGGTACAATCATGAAGTACTTCGGAGCAGTCCAGATCCACACCCAAGGCATATCCAGTATCACCGTCAATTGCTGGCCAGTCCGACAAGTTGGGTGGAAATAATTTTAACATTCTTTCATCATTGGTTAAATGTCTTATATTTCCCATAGGCAGGGGTTGAGTCATTGTCCAGCTTTATACAGACCGTTTGCATCCAACTACAATAGATGATTTAGCTTCTTGAGGTGGTGATCATCTAGTACATAAATTGAAATAATTGAAGAAATAACACCCATCCAGATGGGGTGGGTTTGGACTACGTCATTATACATCTGTCGTGAAATTTGCCTTAGCTTCCCAACTCATTTCCAGGGAAATATACTTTTTCCGATGACTGTGTTGTGTGGTTGACTGGCAAATCTTGTTTGCCAAAAACATTAAACGAACTGTTCTCAGTATGTATGTGGGCGTCATATTTTAAATAGTGAAATATGACCGGCTGCATTCTAAGGCTACGTGAGTTTTGACTGTTTCATTTTGCCAAATCCTATCATCACTGAAGCAGTTCAATATCAGTTTTATGATAATAATAATTATACAATGTTTTCATCAATTATTAGAGTTTGTACAAATACCAATTTGAGAAAGATTACAAATGACTTAATTTTAAAAAAACATTAATTTGTAGAATAATTGAGTGCTATAGTAATAAAATCGTATATACATAATAATAATAATATTCTAGCTACCAGTAGGTTATGCTGCATTCGAAAACTAGGAGCAAAATCGAAAAACATGTATACCAATTTTTAGTCCAATCAATCAATAGGAAGTACGAATTCTAAGAAGCTATGTTATGAAGGTTGTACCTACTACCAAGGTTGACTTGACTACAGTATTTTTAGTAAGTATATACCAACTAGACACTATAAAAAACGCAACTAAATTGATTGATTGGATTAAATTTGGAACAGTTAGAATAATCTTGTGACAGAAAGTAAGAAAACTAGAAGATTACAGTTGCATAAATTAAAAGACAGAAAAGAATTTGAACAAACAGTATAGTATACGGCTTAACTTCTCTATTCAGATCGAGAGAACACAAAGGCACCTACTAGTAAGTACAAAAATGGAGGTATTAGTACCTAACGATAAGAAAATATAGAAAGTGACATCTAAAAAGAAATCACAATAAAAACCTAAACAGGACAACATGACGCCTATTGCACATTTTCCTTTGTACTAAACGTGTATTTAATCAGGGTTAGTCACAAAACAATGGCAATTGTTCACAGCGTATAGGCAATTTTATTGTAAAATTGACACAACCAATCTATTGTGAAACGTTGAAATAGTCTGTATCCATAGACTAATGGAAATTTTAAGTCTTAGAATGAAATGCTATATCCAAATTCAATCAATAAAACTGACCAAAAAGTTCCTAAAAATGGATGTCTCTTAAAACAAATTCTTAGTAGGATCGTTTTAGGTTAGCATATCTAATTAGATGCTACGAAGTAGTTACGTAATTCTACTAGAATTAATACTTAATACAGGAATTCGGTACCTAAATAGGATCATTGTTGAGTTTATTATTTTGTAACTATAAATTATATCCCAATCTTAAACTAAAAGCATATGCCTTTATTTTCACACCTTTGAAAGCTCTAAAAATATTTAAAATTAATTCAGCTAGCTAACCATCTTTTGGCAAATACAAATTCATTTATTATTTTCTGTTTTATTCTCATAGGTTTATAAAAAAAAAAGTTATTCAAACGCGACCTGCAAAAATCTCTTACTTAACAAAGTTGTAAATTAAATTTTAATTTAAAAGTGGTAAGTATGTACTACAATGAACCATATAGCTAATTAATATTATTTTATTTAAACTGGTGATGTTTTATTTATCTATCTATAGTGTTCTGCCGAATTAGTTATTAGGCAGGTTCAATTCTATATGGCATCCACTTTCTCCATCCTTCTCGGTTTGCTGCCCGGTCCTTCAATTCTCTATAGGTGTTTGGTTTGAAT
>JAUYWI010123927.1:0-10191 GCA_034780595.1 Parotoplana pacifica | reverse complement strand
AGGAAACATATTCAATGGTGGGGGGGGTGGTGTTGAAATTTTTGTTCAACAAATTAACCAAGCAGCTCAGAAGGTGGGCTAGCATTTTTGGTAGGAAAATTATATTTGTGAGCTACCTATATATGTAGTTCTACGTAATGAAAAAGTTTCATTTTCTTGCTATTCTATTGAAAAATAGATTGTAACCAAGTTGTGTTCTAATAATAGGCTGCCTCTTTTATTGTTGTTATTAATGTTGTTGTTGTTGTAAACAAAAACCTCTTGACTAATTAAGTAATAATGTGATTTTTAAAACTAACACACTGTGGTTTTTTAAACTAAGACACTGGTAATATTGGTCGTGGTTTTTTTTATATTTAACTACATTTTACCTGGACCTTGCTGTCTATACTATTAATAAAATATATGGCACTTTTTCTGCTTGCAAGTGTTTGATTTTTTCGTTAAAATATCGATGACATTTAATTAAACTACTAGTAGCTGCCTACCTATCCTGAAAATACTTTTTTGCAATGCATATTATTTTCTCCATAGTAGAAATATAAAGATATACATATATAAAGAACAGCACCGTTTTCAGCTAGCTAGCTTCATTAAATGTTGTCGGTATGTATCCTACCCTATGCTATGGTATTTACTAATTTTTGTTTGTGTTTATTTAAAAATTAATCTTAGTATATATTTATTTATTTATTTATTTACCTAGCTACCTACTAATTATATGTGTGTGGTCTATGTTGTTCTATATACTTAGAGAGGTATATTACTTAATTATTAATATTGTTGCATGGCTGACTCGCTATAACTAACTCGCATACATATCTCGAGAGAGACAGACAGAGAGACAGAGGGCCAAACAAGTACTTTGCTGAAAATCATGTTATACTTGAATCGAGAGACTTTTGCAATGATTAATGTTTAGGGGTCTAATATGATGAGTAATGTTAGCGGTCCACAATGTGACAGGTAGCTAGCCAGCTATACTAAATGTTGGTGCTTTAAATTGGCCAAAAAACAACAAAAATTGTTGTCCTATGCTGGTCTAATTGGCAGCTTAGCTACCTACCTACCTACCTACCCCTATAAAGATGCTCACAAATATGAGGAGCTAGTGATTAATGTGTGCTCTGTGACATGCAGCATATATAACAATAATATTTTATGGTGGAAATTTGTTCTTCTTCATTTTAGTGTGTTGTTTTTGCCACAATATTAGACCATGTTCCCTAAGCGAAAAACTAATAATGAATCTACTGCTATTTCATCTGTTTCGGTAAGTTATAGTTGTTGTCATTATTGTTCTGCCTCTTCTTTTTCTTCTTCTTCTTCAATAATTAGCTTTTTTGCCCGTCTACTTGAAAAAGAAGATGGATCACAACATCACTCTCTCTCTATTACATGACATAAACAATAGTATATCTCCTGCTCTGTTTGTTTTTGTACAGAAATCGGTGAAGAATTACCTTGTCAAAACAGAGACAGATAGGTGTTCGTCCAATTCAGGCCAGTTGAGAGTAAGTTGTTTGTTTGTTTGTGTAACAATAATAATAATATAATATGATGTTTGTTGTTTTGTTTTTTTCACCTATTCTCAGCTAAAACTAAAGAAACAACAGATTCCTCCTGTTGACCTAGATGACGAAGAGCAAACACAACATCAGTCTGTTTCATCTCCTGCTGCTAGTGGTGGTGGTGGTGCTGGTCGTGGTGGTGGTGGTGCTGGTTGTGGTGCGGGTGCTGCTACTGCTAGTGTTAGCACAACGAACAGCAATACTACTAGTCATGCAGCAGCTGTTGGTCCCAGTCCTCCTCCTGTGAGGAAGACCACCATCGAATTGTTGTCCAAACCAGCATCACCACTAGCGAATGTTGCTATCGACAAACATATTACAATACCTAGCAACGACTCCTCATTTACTGCTCTAGTGGAAGACATGTACGCTCAACCGTTCACTCAACTATCATCACCGCCACCTGCTGCTGCAGCAGCAGCAACAGAACCCAAGGTGTCTCGGGTTGATGTCGACGAGGACATTGATGATGATGACCTGGTGGTGGTTCCCTCAACGGCTACTCAGGTATGTGTGTGTGTGTGTGTGTCAAGCTATCTATCTATCTATCTATCTATCTTTATATATCTATATATATATATCATGTCAAGTCTTTTTTTTTCTTTTCACACATTTTAGAAGCCTGCCAACTCTCGACCAATGAGGGAGTGTCCACTTTGTATGTTCCGAAGCAGGGATAACATCGTTTTGCGCCACCTTAAGAATATCCATGTGGAGGTCCCGCTGGCGAAGCGAATGTCTCTGTGGAATGTCATAAAGGAGGCTATGAATAAATCGTCTTCGTCGCAGCGCTCATTCTCGATACAGAAACAGCACTATGAAGGTATGTTTATCAGACTCACTTAAAAGTGATATTTCCTCAATTGACCCATTATGACAGCCTTGCTCTAGCGACTGTTTACCGCTACAAAATGTAGGGGCCACCCTGTATTATAGATATGTATATCTCTATGTGTTGTAGATAGAGTTAAATCTCTAGGTATAACATCCACTACAACGGACAGTACTTTCTTGTTTACATTGTTTTGTTTTTGTACATAAATAATATCTACTGAACTTTGCTTGTTGCAACTCAAATGTTTTTCTGGTTGTTGTGTTTTTTTCCATAGATATACATCATCATTTGACTTAGTTATGCACCTATAGATGTTTATTTTAAGGGTCCATGGTGTTTAGCAGTACAAGATATTGGCGTACCTAATACTGCTTTTTTAAACATATTGGTCGCCGTTTATTGTCTATATAACTGTTAACAAATATATATATCGCACTTTTTCTTGTGAAGCAGCAGGTATACGAATTTTCTGTATATTATATAGCTAGCTATATATGTGTCTCTCTGTACCCAATTTTTGGTGTAATTATTATTATGTCGTTATCGTCTCGACCAATGAGCGAGTGCCCGCTTTGCATGTTTCAAAGTTATGATCAGAACTTTTTTTTGCGCCACCTCAGAGAAATCTACATTTCTACATTATCGGCCCATACATCGCTGCCTTCACGGCTACGCCACTTCATCGTCGGCCCATACATCGCCGCCATCAGGGCTACGGCCTGAGGGTGGGTAAAAAATGTAATTATTTACCCAAACTTGATTTCCTTCTCTTATCTTGTACCCGAATATAAAGTTTACTTGCTTTGTATCTGTCTGTCTACATCAACAATTTCCCGAGAGACGTGATGTTAAGGCTGCTGGATAAGCAATTATTCAGCATTAATGAAAACTACAAGTCGGTCGTGAGGACACGTATGCTCGGGGCTGTTATTATGGCATCTTGTCGACCTCCACAATTATGAATTTCTCCGGCGACTGGATTCGATTTTGTATCTGTACCATGAAATATAAGAATGTTCGGGATGCATACTCGACGAGACGCTGCTGAATTTCACGGATAGTCAACATCCTGGCGTTCATAACTTAGCAGACGTAGATAATGCTAATGACTCTCAGCCACTGACACAGGGACTATGAATTAGACTTCGAATTGGGGGGGGGTAACAAAGTGATTTGGAATAGAATTGGTGACTGACGGGAGATGATAGCCGTACGATTTGCTTCTGCTGTGTTTCGTAGTGCTACCTCCTGCTATTGACAACCATATAAGTCGTCTTCGTCGGCGGCCTCATCGTCGAGACAGAAGTGATGTCTGTAGGTAGCTTTAAATATAGAAGAGTTAAGTAATGCAGATAGATATATAAATTAGGCATTTTCTGTTGATTAGGGGGAGGGTACGATTGGCTAATGATGGGAGATGTTCTCTGTAGGTAGCTTTAAATATAAAATATTAACTGATCATATAGATATAGAAATTATGCCTTGTCTGTTCACTAGCGGGAGGGTAGGATTGTCGAGTGGATGAGGCCCTTCATCTTCTCCAGCTTGCGCCTCGACGCGTTGTTATTACAAATTAACCACCAAATGATATACATATATAATAGACCATAATCCCTAACCGTAAAATATCTAGCGCCGGTATCACATATTATTAATCATATCTAATCAAGTTTCGTTGCTACACACAAGTGTTTTTCTGGTGGTTGTTGTTTTTTCCATAGATATAGCTATAAATTAGGCCTTGTCCGTTGACTACGGGGAGGGTAGTATTAGCGACTAACTGTGCCTATAGATATTAATAAATTATTAGGGGCTTAAAGTTAACCGCCGTGTAGAGTGATTACGCCATAGCTACCTACCTACCTAACACTATAAACATGCTCATAAATGTGAGGAAATAGTGATTAGTATGTGCTATGTGACATGCTTCATATATAACAATAATATTTTATGTTCGAAATTCGTTGTTATTCATTTTATTGAGTTGTTGTTTTTCTTTTTCGTGAATATCAATATCGACCATAAGACCAAGAGCAGCCGTCGAGGTCACTGCTGTCTATATAACAATAGATCATGACTGATGAGAGATGATAGCGGTAGATATGTTTAAAAATTAACCACCAAATGATATAGATATATAACAAAACCATAATCCCTAACCGTAAAATATCTAGCGCCGGTATCATATTATTAATCATATGTAATCAACTTTGGTTGCTACAAGACAACTGTTTTTCTGGTGGTTGTGGTTTTTTCCATAGATATAGCTATAAATTAGGCCTTCTCTGTTGGCCAGGTGGGGTAGACTTAGTGACTGATGGAAGATCATGTCTCTAGGTAGCTTTAAAAACTTTAAAATTTAATCACCAAAAATGAGGCCGTATTTGTACACTAATTAGACAAGCTCATCCAAAACTGGCTAAAGATATTGCTAAAGCGGTGGGGGGCATCAAAATGACAAGTTGGAAAAGCTGAATGTTTACATCGTAATAATATTAAAATATCTTGTTGTTTTTCTGATGGATTTATATATATGTATGTAGCTTTAAATATGGAATAGTTAAGTCATTATAGAGATATATAAATTAGGCCTTGTCTCTTGACTAAGGGGGGTGGGTAGTATGACATAAACAATAGTATATCTCCTGCTATTGACAAGCATATAAGTCGTCTTCGTCGGCGGCCTCATCGTCGAGACAGAAGTGATGGCAGATATTGTCTATAGGTAGCTTTAAATATAGAATAGTTAAGTAATGCAGATAGATATATAAATTAGGCCTTTTCTGTTGACTAGCGGGAGGGTAGGATTGTCCAGTGATGGGATATTTTGTGTGTAGGTAGCTTTAAATATGGAATAGTTAACTGATTATATAGATATGTCAATTAGGCCTTGTCTCTTGACTAAGGGGGTGGGTAGTATGACATAAACAATAGTATATCTCCTGCTATTGACAACCATAGAACTGTTCTTCGTCGGCGCCCTCATCGTCGAGACAAAAATAGCAATATGAAGGCCTCATCACGGGTGCTGTCAGCATCCAGAACATCCAATCTCGCCCTGGCTGCTGTTGCCTCTCCATGCCTGTTGCATGATGTATATTGCATCAACATGCGTATCTTATGTATTTCACAAATATTGAAGTTTATCTGTTGGGAGTGCATCTCTTCAATCTGCAAATGCACGGCCTGTTTTCCAATGTTTAATTCATTTTTGATAACTAAAACATCACACTAGAACCAGTAGCATATAATTATTATTACCTTAAGCGTGTCCATACACAGATCCCCATGTGTTGGTCCTAGTGCTCCTCCTGTGTTGTCGAACAAATGGAGAACACAATCTCCGGTACTGGCCAATTTTCGTTTGGCATTGGTCCAACTGATGTTGACATAATGTATACAAGTACCCAGCTCCCTCAGTCGGCACCACCTCTGACCCAGAGGCCGCTACCGAATAAAGAAAGGCCAACAGGAGCGACTTTTGACTTCGAATGTTTAATTCATTTTTGATAACTAAAACATCACAATTCTATGAGCCTCTATGAGCCTCTATGAGCGATTTTTGATTAACCTCTGCCTGGCTGTTGTTGCATCTCCAGGCCTGTTGCATGATGCATGTTCGATGAACATGGCTATCTGCTCAATTTCTTGTATATTTAAGTTCATCCGTTTGGGTATGAGCGGCGTTGTTATTATGGCATCTTGTAAACGTACGTTGGACTTTTCACCAACAAGAACAACAACCAGCCGTTGTTGTTATTTGTAGCAGCAAAGCAAAGTTGCAAGGTGGTGGAGGCCATGATCTCAACGACATTGACCCATTTCTCTTCCACAAACCAACTACTCGTAATAATAGTAACTACTAATGTCAATGCTATCTGATAAGGTGGACTCCATGAGGATTGCCTCTCACTTTGTTATTTACATGGTAATAATATTATTCAGATATAATGTTAATACTAATATCTACTGCATGATGGTCATCATAATGTAGATCATCGACAACAGGATGCTGGCTATAACTTTGATTGCTGTAACACAATTGTTTTTCTGATTGTTGTATTTTCTTCCATAGATATAGATATATATCTTCACTAGGGGAAGGTTTTTTTTCTGGACAGCTTCCATAATCGTTTACACCACTACATATTTTTTGACGAATTGACTAGCGGGAGGGTAGGATTGTCGAGTTATGGGATATTTTTTCTGTAGGTAGCTTTAAATATAGAATAGTTAACTGATCATATATAAACTAGGCCTTATCTGTTGACTAAGGGGGGGTAGAATTGGCGAATGATGTTAGATGTTGTCTGTAGGTAGATTTAAATATACAATAGTTAACTGGTGCTAGTGCTCCAGGTGGTGCAACTGTTAGTGTTACCACGACAAACAGCAATACTAGTGGTCATCCAGTAGCTGTTCTTTGTCCCATTCCTCCTGCTGTGAGGAAGACTATCATAGACTGCTTGTCCAAAGTAGCATCAACACTAGCGGATGTTGCTATTGACAAAGATATTACTATACCTAGCAGCGACTCATCATTTAATAATATAGTGGAAGATATGTACGATCAATGATTTACTCAAATATCATCACCTGCTGCTGCAATCGCTCCTGATCTGGTTTATAGCAGTAATAGGTTGGTTGAACCACCCCTTCCGAAGGTGTGTCGTGTTTCAGGATCATGATACACATAGCAGATATTTATAAATTAGCATAACATAGCATAGACATATGTTAGACAGATGTTGTCTGTAGGTAGGTAGCTTTAAATATAGAATAGTTAACTTATTGATATAGATATAAAAATTAGGCCTTATCTCTTGACTATTGGGAGGGTAGGATTGACGAATGATGATAGATGTTGTCTGTAGGTAGCTTTAAATATAGAATAGTTAACTGATTATTATAGATATAAAAATTAGGCCTTATCTCTTGACTAGGGGGTGGGTAGGATTGACGATTGATGACAGATGTTATCTGTAGCTAACTTTTAAAGATATCGCACCCGCACTATACAGCTTTAGTGAACTCGCAACGTAGCCACTACTACCAGCAGAAAGGCGAACTCGCAGCACACTGCACAAGGGCAAACAGAGCCTACTTGTTTTGTTGATCCAGAGTCTAGGCGCTCACAAAGTGCACTGCATGATGATCGCGTGTCAGCGCTCTGTGGGTGAGGTACATCCTGATAATCCGTGTTTTTTTCACCTACTCTCAGCTAAGTCTAAAGAAACCACAGCTTCCTGTTCTTGACCTGGATAACGACTATGGGAAAATACAACATCAATTACAACAACAACAACTAAAGGTATATACTGCCTCTATGAGCGCCTGTGTGTGACTGGCTGACTATAAGTCATGTATAAACCAATGTGTCATAATTCGTCAATACAATATCCCCGTGCAGAAACTCAGCTCGACGGTTAAAGCCCATAGATTTCATAATTCGTCACCTGCGGAAGGTATTGTCGCCGTGGCAGATGGGCTGACGCTCTGATCCAGAGTCTAGGCGGTCACAAAGTGGACTGCATGATGATCGCGTCTCAGCCCTCTGTGGCTGAGGTAGATCCTGATAATGCGTACACAGCCGAGGCAATAATAGACAAAAGGAGCTTCAGTTGCTGATCGTCCCAGGCAGTGTGCCCTTGCTGCATACGCAGATATTGCTGTACCTACTATTATTGTATTAGCATTAAAGGTTGATTTTTTTATAAGCCGTCATCACGGCTGCTGTGAGCATCCAGAACATCTAACCTCGGCCTGGCTGGTGTAGCATCTCCATGCCTGTTGCATGATGCATGTTCGATCAACATGCCTATCTGGTCAATTTCGTTTATTTGAAGTTCATCCGTTGGGGTATGAGCGGCGTTGTTATTACGACATTGACCCATTTCTCTTCCACAAACCAACTACTCGTAATAATACTAACTACTAATGTAGATGCTATCTGATAAGGTCGACTCCATGAGGATTGGCTCTCAGTTTGTTATTAACATGGTAATAATATTACTCAGATATAATGTTAATACTAATATCTACTGCATGATGGTCATCATAATGTACATCATCGACAACAGGATGCTGGCTATAACTTTGCTTGCTGTAACACAATTGTTTTTCTGATTGTTGTGTTTTTTTCCATAGATATAGATATATATCTTGACTAGGGGGAGCTTTTTTTCTGGACAGCTTCGACAGCTGCAAAGAATTCGTCCTCGTCGGTGCCCCGTGAGAAAAAGAAGTGCCCTCAGTGTGAAGGTAGCTTTGTGAAACTTAAGCCTCACTTAAAACTTTGCTCTGGCCGTGGCAGTAGAGTGGACAACTTTGTTACTACTTCTACGCAGACTGAGATTAATGTCTTCAGGGACTGTTCAAGCCAGTGCTTTGCGCCGCTGACCGATCCTACCAATAGTAGCAATAAAAGTATGTTCCCCACTCTCGTTCCTACCACCACCATCACCACGACCAGCAAGGAGAACACCACCGTCGTCGCCGTGATCAGCACGTTGTACGACATCTTAAGCGTGTCCATACGGACATCCCGTTGTCTCACGGAATTTCTCTGTGGCAACTCAAGAAGGAAGCTGCAAAGAATTCGTCCTCGTCGGTGCCCCGTGAGAAAAAGAAGTGCCCTCAGTGACGAGTCCTTAGACCACGAAGAGGAGCACGCTATTCGTCTGCTTCCTCAGCAGCGATCACCTCATCTTCCACGACGTCCTGTAATTCGCCGACGTCTGTCCATACAACGCCGCCACCGCGTCTGATGCTAGCAACCACAGCATCCAAACTCGCCCTAACTGCTACTGCATCTGCAACTGTATCGTCATCACCATGCCTGTCTACTCCAGCTTCTGTTTCTCATCGTGTTTCCAAACGAAGCAGGAGACGTTCGTTAGGCGTGCAACTGTTCAACTTGCAGATGGAAGGCCTGACGGAATATGAATTCGACTTGGAAGGGGGGGGGAGAAAAGGTATTTCGGACAGACAGAAGCGTAACTTTCGCGTTTTCAGTGTCCTGTTAAAGGCTTTCGTGACCGAGAAGTTGAGCAAGGAGCTTGGCGGCGCAGCGACAGATATGCGACATCTCGTGACCACATTGGAAATCGTAAAGCAATTGTTTGTCAATCGGCAACTGTACTCCATGAATACGATAAGCACCTATGTTAGCCACTTAAGGCGAGTGATGCGTTTTATTCTATCACTTTTGCGTCGTAACTGTGACCATGTACAACTATGACATTTTAAAACCTTTGAAATATAAATTCCATTGATATAAAACACATATTTCAAATGGAATTTTTGTTATTGGTCTATGGTTACTTTTTTTCCAGCGGTCTATATAGCTAGCTAGGCATCGTTTATGTGTACCTATGTAGCCAAACAATCTCTGTCTTTGTATGGCTTTTGTGTGATATCTTGTTGTTGTATAATATACATAATATTATTAATCATATCTAATCAACTTTATTTGCTACAACAGAAACATTTTTCTGGTTGTTGTGGTTTTTACATAGATATTTATATGTAAATCATCATTTGTGTTACTTATCTACCTACTTAGCTATAGATGGCCCATGCTGTTTTCTATGTATATTATAGCTACCTATATATGTGTCTCTATGTACCCAATTGTTGGTATCATAATTGACTACTTCTCATAAGACACAACACGGTGCCTTTGTTTTTTATGCTATTATATTTTGATATGTATTTTAATTGCTACTGATGATAATGTTTCTGTATATAATATACCTACCTATGTCTATGTCTCTGTGTAGCCAA
>JAUYWI010123916.1:0-10192 GCA_034780595.1 Parotoplana pacifica | reverse complement strand
AACTGAGACATATAGCGTGGGGTGGTTTGTGACTAAATATTTTTTTAAAGTTGGACTAAAAGATTATTTTTCTCACCAACTACGTAGGTGAGATAGATGGTACAAATTTAAATTATGTGACGGATGATTCGTTTGATCACACTCTCAAACAGTACGAAAGTCTCAGACCAGAAAGGCATCTCCTTTCTGGCCTACTCGACGGGACCAATGTGGGCCAGCTACGTGCGGGGCCCAAACTGGCGGAATCAGGGGGCGTGATTTTTGGGCCCCAAAGATGGAAATCAATTTTATCAGTTATTGTATAAAAATTTATTAAAATCAAATCAATATATTTTGATAGAATACTTTAGATTTTAAACCCCTAATCTAAAAAATACGCCAAATATATATTATAAATAATAACCTTGTTATAATGCTAAAAGTACATATATTTAAAAAAGTCTATTGTAAGTACAGTAAATTAATTTCCATAATAATAGGAGTTATTGTTTTATCATGTTCTGTGCTGCGTGTCTGATAGCATTTGCCTTCTTTGATGATTTTGAATGCTCAACGGAGATCGTTTAATTGATTTAATCTTCCGACATTTAATAAATTTAATTCGTTTTCTAAAATGTTTATAACATTATCAAGTTTATTAATAGCCGCAGTACCTTCTCTTAATGTTTTAGATGCTACAGCAATTTCTACAATATATATGACGCTTCCCAGGGCAAACATTGTGACCGAAGCAGCGGCAGCAGCACTGTTGACAATTGATCCGCCAATTTGAAGGCAACCACCGGCTACATTTCCAGCCATATCGGGAGAAAAAACAAAGGTGTTTTTTAATTTCTGAAATGTCTCATCATCAAAATTACTACTTTGGGTACAGCTGTTTATCAGGCGTATGCATGCTCTTTGGTCTCTTTTGATTAGTATTTCAACCAATTCCATACACCTCCGTGTGGACAAAGCTTCATTGATGAATGAGCCAGCCGCTATGGCTCCACCTGATGCCAGAAAACAACAACCCAGAATGGCATATGCTAAAGAAACACCTGCCGTTATTGGCATTAAAATAACTCCAGATGCACAAACGACGGAGCCATAAAGGCTGAGAAACGAACCAGATAATTTACCAATACTGTCACTACGATTATAGGTCTTTAATGACTTTGATATTTCCTCCAAAGTAAATATTGTGGTTTCTCTTACTTCAATTAGAACATCAAGTGGATTCTTACTCTCATCAGTTTCCCAAAGTTCCTCATCAGCTATTAATTTTTCAATTTCTGATTTTACATTGACTTTCATGGTTTTCAAATTATTTAGGAAACGATTCATTCTTTTTCGGTTTTGTAATAATATTGATACAGTTATAGAATTACTGTGTATTAATGTAGCTTTAATAGAGTTTCAATCTATATCCATGCCTGTATTATCATAGACAAAGGAATACTATTTACCATAGATATAAAGTCATAATTAATACATAGAGCTTCGACCCCGCTGGTACCTGACGTTTCTTGTATGAATATCTACACCTATGCTCAAATAACACCATTTTTTACAAAACATGCAAAATTTATTATGATGGTCTATCTCGAAGTTTAGTACAAAACATAAAACCCCTGAACAAAGTTATAGCTAAAATATGTGCCCTATCTCCCTGTTTTTTGGACCGCTACATTGGGATACAAGAAAAACATGTCCATTGCCAACAAGGGCCAACACACTCGCACTATTAAAATTTCGGGTAAAGGAAGCACCCCTGATATGTCTATGATTTCTTCTGAACTCATTAACACCAAACAAATAGAACAGCCCGTAGCCGAGTGGATAGTGAGCTGGACTATGGATCAGCTGGGGTACCCGGTTCAAACCCCGTAAGTGTATCACTTTAAGTTCTTGGTGGACAGGGTCCCGAAAGTGCTCAGTGACTAGACAACCGACCTCCCACCCGCCTGATAAGTGGTCAAGGTGTCCCCAAGGGGCCCGGTCACCAGCATATAAATATACGCTGCCCCCCCCCCAATGGTGTTCGCGGGCTACTGATACTACTAAAAAAGTAGTATTTGCGAAATAGCGTATAATTTGCGGTTCACAGCTAAAAGTGCTCTTAGATCCTGTGATAACATCACTCGATGTTAACCGAAGCAATAACATCAACATATAGCACATTGAAATAAAGACCAGAGCAATGGCGAATTAGGTAGGTACTCGAGTCAGTGAAACTCGGAGTGTAAAATTCAACCCCTGCTACGACATTTCAATACCAAACTTAAAATCGTTATTCTCAGTTAAATGTTTTGATTGAGTGACTTTTTAGGGTTAAAATTTGTAGTGACTGAATTTCGCAAGGTTGCTGTCATTGACAATGAATCGTTGTCAAAATATTTAAAAAAATTACAACTAAACTAAAACCTAAAGATGTCTTGTCATGATCAAATCATTTCACTCTATCAATATTTTAAATGCCCTAGATGGCGTTATTTTTCCATTGGAATCTCATTATCGATTTGAATGTTTCGCAATTTTAATAAACATTTGGGTTAACTCAACACTTTGTTCACTGGTACCACCTGAATTACATTTACTCATTTCACCCATTGTCATCATGATGAAAGATTGAAGAGAAGAAGCACACCAAGAATCACATTTGGAGTTTTAAGAAAGCAAACTAGAGATTCGGAAGGCTGCTTACCACCGAAACCAAATATAAGATCAGAATATTCACAAAAAGATCACAGAATTGAATAGGGCCATCAGCAATTCCTCAGAGGACATAAAAAGAGATGGGATGAGTAAGTGGAACATATTGTGGAAAAAAGAGAACCTCTAATAAAATCGCAGCAGGTGTAGGTGAAGGATAAAAAATGGAAGGAAACCAAAGCTGTCGTACGTGGAAGCTGTCAAAGAGCATAAGTGAAATACCTTTGTGGAAAAGGAGCTAAAAAAACACCGATGACAAAAACACAACATGACCTTAAGCAATGCCTCAACTGATGCTCATTATCTGCAACTTATCCTTTACCCGCGCAAAACTCCTTCTAAATGGAGAAAGGCCACGATCATTCCAGTGATAAAGGAAAAGACTTGAATATCATAGAAACCTGTCATACCATTCAATCTAACAAGCATTCGGGAACATTATAGGAGGTAGTGCAAAATGCAAGGCCTGGCTGGTCAAAAACTGGGGAGCCTGCGAAGCCATACCCTTAGGCGTGTGACTTCACTCAGACCATCGAATATATGTAAGGGTTCAAATTTGTTGGAGCAAGATGCTCATAGTAAGCCCCCGCAGAAAGAAACACAACATAATATTTATTAACTAATTGTTGTTCTTTATAAAATATGTATATTTTATGCATATTGTTTTAATGTTCTTGTACAGGCTAACTTAAAAGTACACAATACAAATACTTTAGTAGAATATTTTTCAAAAATGTTACACAAAAATATTGTCGAATTTCTTTCTGCTATGTAGCAAAGATAATCGCTTAATTTTGTACATCGTTTTAAAAAAGTAACGATAAATTTATTAGATAATAGCATACTGATGATTAGTAGTACATTGTTATTCTGAAAAACAAAACAAACGTCGTTACATAATATTTAGCACATTAGCGACGATTTCCACGCAGCAGTGTTCCCTGAGAAAGGAAGAAATTAGTGGTTTAAAAAGGGCATGGAATCTTGAAGTGGAAGGGCCGAGGGAGGGAAAGAAGGCGCGCCCAATGTTGACCTGGAAGTGTACGGCAGAGAGAGAATGTCGTCAAAAGGTTGCATTGAAGTTAGGATGGGGGGGGGGATCATGAAGATAGAAACCGCTGGAAAACCGGTGTGGAAAGAATGAGGGTCGGCGATTCTCTGTCAGAGGGAAGTAGATGATGATGATGATCAACATGTGCCTAGCTGATATAAACATATTCTGACATATCATATAACAAACAGCATTATCTCATGTCGTATTGTGATAAATTGGTGGTTTCTTTGTACAGGTTATTTATTCTCAATAAGCAACACTATTTATATATCAACTTGTGTTTGTCTCAACGTCTAATTATGTAATTAATGAAACCAAAATGGCACTACTGTGTACCAAGAGTCATTAAACTAAGTGTGTACTTTTATTATTGCAATCAATTTCACAAATTCCTACTTTTGTTTCATATTTTATTGCTACATCTCTGCTGTTTATTATAACTTGTGCCATAATTATTATGTTAGCAATTTATTAGATATTCGCATTTTCAGAACATATCACCTTTCAAAATGTCCTCCCAAGATGGCGTCACCAACTTAGGAAACGTCAGATTTGTATACCTTGTCATATTCTAGAATATATAAAGATTAACACAAAGAAATGTTTATAAAATCCATAAGAAACATTCGAATGTTACTTAAGTTTGTCAAGTTTAGTATTAACTTTCTTGTTTAACTGTTAAATGTTATCTCCATGCATGGGGCTATAACAACCTATCATAGCCTCAGCGCCTTTATTTCCCATGCTCTTCCATGAGGGGGGGGGGGCATTATACTTTGGGACACCTAGCCACTTATCAACCGGGGCCAACCTGCCAGGTCGCTGAGAGCAGGCACTGTCCGACTCCGTTATAGTCCAGCTACGGGCCGGAGTCATGGCTTTTCGATCATCGGGTCTCTAGAAATTTGAAAATTAAACAAAGACTTTTTGTGGACTTGCATTCACATCGATTAGAATTTAATGACAATATTAAACTGGTAAAATCCACTTTTACAAAACACAAATACCAAAAACACTACGATGCTGTAAATTTAGATGTTTTTATAACTTAAAACTAAGTCGTCATCTGCCTAGAGATCTAATCAAGTTAGAAATCCTTGAATTGGTCATCTGTACTACTAAATGCATAATAAATTTGGGCACTCTTAAAGCCTGGCTTTGTACACACTGAGATTAGATAGTACATCTCCACTTGACACATACCAATTTAGAACGTCATGGAAAGACAAATTAGTGCCCAGCTGTACATAGAACAACCAGTCGCCAGTAAATAATGACATAATTGTTTCAATAACTTCCAACCAAGTCAGAATCTACAAGGGATAAATTGTATTTACTATTTTAAGATGTTTATTATTTCTCTAATTTCAGAAAGTAGTCCCACTATTTCCTGGTTTGGTTCTCAGCGCAATAATAATCAATCAATAGCCTGGAAAATAATGGTTGCACATTTTATTGCTTTTCAACTTTTGAAACTGTAAATTTATCTGATCACAGTTGCAATTGCTAATAATTACTTTATGGTAAAACAAGCAGTCAACTCAACTTTTATCAATTTGCAGATTCCATTTAATATGTCTAACGGATTTGCATTCTGTAACTATTCTGTATTATCTCGCTGTTCTACTTGCATTTTTATACAGACAGTAGGAACGTTCGTTTAGTATGAAATAATTCATTAACAAATTTCTGGATAATATCTTTTACTCGAAAAAAGTGATTTCATTATAACTAGTTGGTATTAGTTAAATAATATTCCCAAATACCGAACGATTAAACTAAACTAAAATATGATGGCAACATAGTAAATTGTCAAAAGGTGTTGAAGAAGAAGATGGATAAGAAGAAAAGATATTGTATATCCTCAACTACTTAACCGACTTTGATCAAATTTGGCACACTTATGTACTTAGCATTGGAACAATGACATAAATCTAAAGTCAGGAAACTATTGGATAATGTATTTTACTCGAAATAGAGTTATTTAATTATTACTAAGATCTTACAAGTTGGTATTAGTTAAATTATATCCCCAAATACCGAATGATTAAACTAAACTAAAATATTAGGGCCATATAGTGAATGTCAAAATGTAGTTTAAGAAATGCCAAGCAAATGGAGTAGATTGAGGCCCTATGGACACGGAGACAATGCATTGGCAAATTGTCAGAATTAGATGTGAGCATGGAGAGGCAGAACTCTAGTTCAGTTTCAAAATCACTAATTAAGATGCATTTACCGGTGGTTAACTGAACCACTTATGTCAACCACCCCTTGGCAAAAAAGGCTCTCGGGACATGCTTTATACAAACCACTATTAACAGACTTTAAAAGAACTTTTGGTTTCATTTGCCAAATTTAATACGAGAAGTGAATTCAATAGTACCATATTTGAAAGGAATACAGGGAGAGTGGTAGCGATGTTTCAGAAATCAATAACTGTCTCTCTGATTGTGTCGGGTATGTAGAGGGTAGTGTTCTGGTATTCTCTTAAATTTACAATAAATGGTCCCTCAGTTCGGGTGAACGAGGACTGAATATTCGGGTTAGTCAGAGACACAACGTCTCTGTGAGGAAGGCCGGTTGGGTTGTTTGGCGCGCCGGATATTGTCTGGACGCCCCCCTGCTCCTGCTGGCTGCCTTTGTACCGAAATGCGGAGGAGCTGTTGGCAGTGCTTCCGCTGCCGTTTAGCTGGCCATTCTCGACGGTTGCCGTCTGCGGACAACTGGTCGAATTGTTCAACTGACCTCCGTCGTCGACATTTTGTACCTGGTCAGAATCTAAAATGGAATTTGATTGAATTGCAGCCAAATAGAACTCGATCAATCGCTCGGCCAGAGATAGAAAGATCATCGATTTTTAATTTAAAGGATATTTTTATTTCGAATGGAATTATTAAAGTTAAAAGTAAAAATTACTTTGGGTTTTCCTCAGTTTTGGTCTGAGATATTTGATCTCCCAGAATGCCAGGATCACAATCAGCAAAGCTAGGAGACCAATCATAGTCAAAAATATGAGTATCGGTTCCGTTATTTTGAACATTTTCCGTGCTGCTTCGGAAACTCGCTCGGAAAGTTGCTTTTCAATGTGCTACAAAAGGTAGAGATCAAATTCATCAAAGAGTAGATGAAATTGATGAAAATAGTAGATCAAAATTATGAATATAGTAGATCAAAATCATGAAAATATGATATTAAATTCATGAAAACAGTAGATCAAATTCATGTAAATTGTAGATCAAATTGATAACAAGTAGATCAAATCGATGAAAACTTTGTTCCTCGATTTTTATGAGGCTCTTCCGTTTGAATTGTCTCTTAGTTCGACTAGTTTTGGCAAAGTCAAGAGCTCACTTTTTAATTTTTAAACTGCAGATATACCGACAGGTTGGCATCTCATGATTTAATTTTACCTAAAAAGAATCTTTATTTTAATTTTAAAAAAACAGGTAGATTAATTTTCATCTCCTGCCACTGTGCCTACCTTGTAGTTCTTCTTGTGACTCATGCGAAACGTGTCCTCAATAATACGAAAATATCTCTGCTGAATCCATCGTCTCGTGCACTGCACGACGGACAACGACAGGTTGGTCAGGAAGCCTCTTTGGGTGGGCTCTTTGTTGATCACATCCAGCTTCAGATTGTCAAACATGTAACATAAATACAAGAATTTTATTGAAGTGGAGAGAACCAGAAATTATCCAAATCAAGTACGCAGAAAGTAGCATGGCCAGGTCACGTGATTGTGAGTCCAGACCAGCCAAAAGTTTAAAAGCTCCAAATTAATGACATTGGTAAGCAGCTGGTAGCGCGCTGGACTACGGATCGGGAGGTACCTGGTTCGAGCTCCGGCCGTGACCCATTTTAAGTTACTTGGTGGACGGACAGGGTCCCGAAAGTGCTCAGGGACAAGACAAGCGATCTCCAACCAGCCTGATAAGTGGTCCAGTGTCCCCATGGACCGTGAAGACGTTATATCCAGCGATTAATAAGTGCTGCCTGCCATGGTGATCGCGCGGGACTGATACTACTAAAAAGTAGTATTTGCGAAATAGCACACAATTAGCGGACCACAGTTAAAAGGGCTCTTAGATACTCGATGTTGCAACGTGAATCACAGCGGATCCGAAGCCCGCCAGCCAACAACAACAACATTGAAATAGGTTTATACGCTGTTTATCAGGGAGAGGTATGAACGGACGATCCTCATAAGAATTAAAGTCAATTTTCTGCATCGTCCAGGAAATTATTGTCCAATATAGAATGCTTCATCAAAATGCTATGAGATCGCTCATAAAATCAATAATTGGAAGTTACTATCATGGAGTAAAAGAGCAAATAGTGTGTTAGGTCAAACGCTAAAATATCTTAAATTATTTATGGGTGTTAGCTCTCACTATTTTTTTAGAGAACTGAAAAGGTTTTGTTTATTATAACAAATTGGAACTTGCGTCAGATGTCCAACGCCCTAATATTTCTTATTTTCTTTAGAATACTTGAGACTTTGAATTATAATACACTAATGTTTTTTATTGACTTTGTAAGCTTGGATAATTTAAAATATCATTTATCTAGAACCAATAGTCAGAGCTAACACCTAACAAACATTTGACGTATTTTTACGATTTGAGCTAACACCATTTTTGACCTTTCTATTCTTTTTGTAATGAATTAATTTAATTCATGGTTGTGTCAGTAAATTAGTAATCCCTAGTTCATTAAATGAAAATTCAAAGATGTCAATAAAGGTTTCATTTTTGTCAGCGGAACAGGAAAGATGTTTTGTATGAATTAGTAAAAAGTAGTTTGTTGTTTCTACGTCACATTTCTATGTATAGAATTAATTAAATGAAACTTAATTATAGGTAATCTTCATGTCTTCATGTCTATCTATAGTGTTCTTTGGGTTCTCCAAAGTGAAATGGGTGCATATCAATCCCCCAAGGCTCTCCCAATACCACTCATGCAAAATCAGTTATTAGGCAGGTTCAATTCTATGGCATCCACTTTCTCCATCCTTCTCGGTTTGCTGCCCGGTCCTTCACTTCTCTATAGGTGTTTGGTTTGAATTCTTCTAGCATCCCCTTTCTTGGTTTTCCTTTTCCGCGTTTTCCTAGAAATCGATCTTCTAGAATTGCTTGGACTATTCCTTCTCCACGTATTATATGTAAGCTAGCCTTACTGATTATTGTCATATTAAAATAAAAGTAAAAGGTAGCCTTGGTTAGGTCGTTATTACCTGAATAACCATTTCATGATTGGTCATCATATCCAAGTCACTAAGAGCTTGGCTGTCCTCCACTGAAAATACAAATAAATCTGAACAATGGATATCAGTCGTGTACTCCATGGAAAACAGTCGAGACTTAGTGTTAGGAACACGTCGGTAACCTCGCGCCTGCAGCTCAGAGTTTACTCTTTCGGGTCTAAAAATGTACAAACAAAACAGATTGATTTGGAAATAGGTTTGCCAATGTTGAGAAGTAACTTCTACGGATAATTTTCATGTCTTTAGTTGACGTGAAGATAAATAACATTGACACAGTTGCTCTCTTTGCTCTGGGAGCACATCCGATCGCGCAGAAGAAATCAACAGTTCATTTGGCTGAGCTTCTCATGAATCAGATTGTTATAGAGTTTGGTTGTAGGCGCAGGGCATTGTCACTTTCTAGATCTTATCTATCTGTAGACTTGAAAATATTATCGTGATTAAGCGTTCAAACTTTCAAGTACATGTTAGATTTATTCTGATATGGACCACATCCAATACTCAAAAGATGTTATGCAGTTTGTTTTAAATAAATTTCAAGAAAATGCCCGTCGGTTACTTGATGAGAAATGACAATGCTGTAAAAATAACTGAATTCGAATTCGAATTATGAATTGTTGTTTCTGAGACGGAATGTACAAAATAAGTAAGAAGAAAGAAACACTGACAGACTAATGAAGGGATTATCGAACATGAGAGCATGGAATTAAAAAAATATTTGTAATATTAATGCGACAATTGTTTTGAACGGGAGTAATTTCTTTAAAAATTGTACAACAGCAAAAGAGAATATATAATATGAATATTTCTATAAAACTATTAATGAGCCTGTTGCACTAGTATTTAATATAGATGGTATAGTGTAAATCAATAATTTATTGTGCCCTTTAAATTATTGTTGCAAAGTATGTGATTAGCTACAAACATTCATATCAAATTGCTAAACTATTTACAAAATATCCAAAATGAGTTAAGTACGTTAGCAAAAAAATGAAATTAATGGATACGTAATTTAAATTAATAAATGGTTTGAAGAAAAATAAATGCTAAATGTAGAATAAATCTTTACTGCAGAAAACAAAAATAAAAATAATAAACAAAACCAGTCAAGCCTTCGACAGTATTAACATCATAGAAATGAATGTAATCCAACCAAAAGATGTGTAAAAATATAA
>JAUYWI010123905.1:0-10192 GCA_034780595.1 Parotoplana pacifica | reverse complement strand
TAAGAATAAAAAAGTTTCTTCAGAGCTTTCGATAGGGTGGTAACTTTTACTCTAGATGGACTGCAGAAGGGTTAAATACATAATTGTCCGTCCAACACTTTAAAATACTTATTAATATAAACAATTATCCTATTTTAAAAATTATTAAACCATTTAACATACATAAACTATACATTTCCCAAAACTTTTATGATAATATGAATTAAATTGTCAAGTTGCATTATTCTACTTTTTATGTGTCGAGGTGAAATACTTTTTCGTAAAAAAACATTTCTGAGGTCAAATATGGATACTAGTTGGGCTAACATCTGTTAAATGAACTTTGTAGCCCATCAAAGTTTATTTTTTACTTTGGGTTTTTAAATATATCGATCTTTTTTGTGATTCGGGTGCCAATCAAAATCCAGAATTTCTATTTGTGTCATTACAAATATCCAAAACCGTTAACTATGCCAATTATCTTTTGGTTTATGTCTAAGTGCGTGGCACACTAACAGGGCAGGGCTCCAAAAATGTTCAAAAGGTGGAACATGCCAGGTCCGCCTGAGGTCCGCCTAAGGACCGACCGGGCTAAATGGTTGTCGCTGTGTGGTCGATGTGCTGCGCCCCAGGTTCCCAGAGGATACGGGCTGCACCGCCTGCCCACACTTTCCTCGGTCACAGCTTGTTGGAAAAGGGCAAACAATGACAGTTGTGATGGCTTAACCCTTCGTTGGCTGGGCTTTTCACTGCTCTCAGTTTACTGGGGCGGGGTTCCATGTCCTCCACCCCGAACTAAAATTATGATTTGCAAATTAATATATTGAGGGATTAATTATAATCAGAATATTCAGCTGAGTTCAATGGAGGTAAAATAATGTACATAGGGGAGGTACCAGCAGAAAAGGAAATTCCAAGAATTAAGGAAATTTTAAAACTAACAAGAAATAATTGACTAATAAAATGGTGATCCTTGGAATACTGCTACAAATTAGACTGAAAATGTACCTTTTTTTTAAACACATTAAATGGCCAGAACCTGCTTTGACAGCGTGAGTGCCTTTTAATAATAAAACAGGCTTTCAAAACTTTTTTGTCAATAGCTTCTACTTTTTCTCTTTTTATGCAAAATTGGCAAATTTTCTTCACTTCTATGCTTTGATGTGAAATATTACTCAGGCTGTGATTGTGCTGTGATGAGACCCAGCAAGGCCGAAACGGCAGTCCTGGGCTATCATTTGCGAGTAATATAAATAAGTAGTATATTTTTCTCAAAATGCATAGTTAATATTTTTTAATATTTGGAGTGACCTTGACAACACAAATTGTTGTCTGCATCTGAAATTTTCAAAAAGTTGCTTTTGATATAACTATGTATTAATTCTCATAAAGGCATTAGTCGATACAGCGCTTGTATTTAAAATTAGCTTCAGTAATTTTAGAACCGATGGGGTCCAATGGACCCCCCGTAAACGAGGGGTTAATGGATGTTGTTGGCTTATTGGGTCGAGAAGAAGAAAATGAAATGGACCTCTCTCAAATTTGACAATATGAAAAATTAATCTTGAGAATTGATACCACTGGTGTTGGGAAAGTCACGCATGTATTCAGTTGTGGTGCTTCGAACACCCGGTGCGTAGGTAGCTACTTTCATTTTATTAATAATTAATTAGCTTTTGGCGTTTTATTGAATGCCAATCATTTTAATCAACACCAGCACAATGATTATTATTTCTGCAGGAAGTAGGCACTTGTCGTGTTAATAGTTCATCCATCTCCGTCCTTATTAGGTATTTTTCACATTCCACCACTTAGAATTTGAATGGACAGTCATTGACTAAAATGATACTTATATTGAAATTCATGAAAGTAGCGCTTTTAGACGTTTAATCAAATCAAAAGAGGGACAATGTGGCCAAGATGGTTAGAATAAAAAAAATCAATTCACGTGAGATAGACTCTTCACAAGCTTTGAACAGACAATTTGGCTATTTAAGCTCAAAAGCGAAATGTCAATTGAGTACCAACTATCTTATACTACTTTTGCAGACAAGTAGTGCGAGACCAGGAGCGCTATTTCGACATTGTTATGGTCTCATCAGCTAGGCATACCCAAACTTGTAGATGGAAAGCAGTTTGATAGAAGGTCACTAAATAGACAAACAAACGTAAGTTTACATATTCCTCGCCACTTTTAATCTGAGACTATCAAAAGAGGGAATGCGATCCTGGCCTCCCACTACTGTCTGCAAAAGTAGTATAAGATAGTTGGTACTGAATTGACATTTTTCTTAAGAGTTTAAATCAAAGACTTTATACAGTTCGACTAGACGGATTACTTGTTTACAATTTAGTTTATGTTTTCTGATTGGCAAAAAAGTAAGACGTTACCATTGGGAGCCTCAATAAAAATTAGAAAAACATGTATATTTTATGTGTTTTTTAAATATTTCTTAAATTAAATACATATAATTTAGTTATTTTAATTAAACAATTACAATATTTTTTGAACACCTACTACCAAATAGAGAAAAAGAGCGAAATAATATTAACTTTTTGTTTTTAGATTGAGGCTCGAAATGGTGAAAATAAATAATTAGAACTATTTTCCTTCAAATATTTGAGTGATTTTCATTATTCGTTGACTATTTTTTGGAAATCAACCTCTATCAAGAAATTTTCGTATGGCGCCCATCTAGAATACAAAGTACCTCCTTACCTCCAACCAAAGACGTTATATTGTTAACTAATGAATACCTACAGAATATTATTTGTATATTATCTACAAACATTTAAATTTAAATTTACCCTTGAAATTTTAATATTTCGTTATTAACTAAAAAGTATTTAATCGCTGCCTGTATTAATACAAAACCGCTGAATTTTGCCAACCACAAGCAAAGTGGCGATAACAAATTCTGCCTATTCATCTTATGCGAAAATCGCTTACTGCTCTATCAAGCTTCTGAAAAGCATTGGCAGGTATAATTGAAATCTGTGATGTAAATACTTAACAAGATTATTGTATTAATGGAATGTTATTAGCATAATAGAGATAGAGAGTGTGTAGGTGAAATTAGTATGAATGCATAAATTAGGTTTGAAGTGTATAAAGTTTCAAGGATAGCCAATTCGATTGTGCGATCACTCTGAAATCCAGACAGGCTTCGGTTGTTGAGATTCGAGAGCAAGAAGGTAAATGTTTACCAATTGAGCTAATAGGTACTTTGGTTGCTTATGGGTCCATTGTCAGCCATTCAGAAATATGTTCTTTGACTGTTGTAGATAATCTGCAAACCGTTCTACCAATATACCTGGCTTCGCGGTTACATTAGAATTTGTATATCATATATCGGTCGTACGGTTTGGCTGTATGTTTAAAAGACATATTCATAATTGTTGAAGTTGTTAGAATGATGGTAGTTTCAGCAGCGAAAAAGTTTGAGTGAATGATGTGGCAAATTCTTTAGAGACCTATTTCTGGTTGCTAGCACCTAAGAAGGGCACTCCGCACAGGACAGACTTCTTTTCAGGACAGTAAAGTAGTTTTTTTAGGTTGAGAAAGGATACTCTGGGATTAAATTAATCCTTTCGGATAGCCATTAGCGAGTAAGGTTTGTATTAGAAACGCAAGCTCTGAATCTAGATTGGAAGTTCTAGCCAAACGATTTTTGAAATTGAGGGGTACATAGCTATGATAGTTAGTATATAACCCAGTCCAAGTGTATCTGTGGTAGATAGAGGTGACAACAGTAGCTGAAGTTTCTCTTTGTACCAAAACGTACATAAAAGGTAGTTTCTTGTCAAGTTCGGATTCGTGGATGAATTTGATGTTGGGTGGAGATTGTTAAAATAGTTGAGGAAAAAGTCGGCGTCATCAGTAGTTCTGAATACTATGAAGGAATCATCAACATAACGGATGGCATTCTTGGATGTTTGCTCAAGATGAACTATGAAAATATCACCGAGAAGAGTTCCCAAAGGGTTCTTTGAGTAAAGGAGTGCGAAATAGGATATGTTGGTTGGATCATAGAGTAATGGATTGGATCTTTTTAAATGTGTTGATTGTGATATCGATGGCCTCTTGGAGTGGGACGTTAGTTAATAAGGCAGATACATCAGTAGTTCTGAATACTATGAAGGAATCATCAACATAACGGATGGCATCCTTGGATGTTTGCTCAAGATGAACGATGAAAATATCACCGAGAAGAGTTCCCAAGGGGTTCTTTAAGTAAAGGAGTGGGAAATAGGATACGTAGGTTGGATCATAGAGTAATGGATTGGATCTTTTTAAATGTTTTGATTGTGATATCGATGGCCTCTTAGAGTGGGACGTTAGTGAATAAGGCAGATACATCAAATGACTTCATCGTGGTAGAGTGTAGAACTAAGGAGTTGATAACTTCAGCAAAGTTGAAGGAACCTCTGACACGGAAGTCACATATATGTTGAGCGACTGGTTGATGTAAATTATTAAGCGATTGGGCAAGGTTGTGGCAACAAGAGCTGGTCATAGAGAAAATTGGATTTTAGGGAAACCACAGAGACGGGGTAACTGGAAACTAACTGGCTTGAGACAATTAAAAGTACTAGAATAAATGGCGATGAGTTGCTTGAATTTGGTGAGTTTGCTGATTACTCTTTGTTCGAAATGAGGAGTTTTGTCAGTGTCATTAACGGTGGACGAGGATTTGCTAGTGTCACTTAGGATTAATTGCATTTTGTAATATAATCTTAGCTATTCATTATAACAAGTGTATTGTTTTGTCCGCTTTAGAAATAATAATATTCTTGTTTTATTTAAGTTCTTGATGAGGGCAAGATGAGCAAAGGACAGGACCCTATTTTCGGAGGTAGTGGACTTGAGTTAGCTGCGACAGAGGATCTTGAAAAGTCATTAGTAGGTTTGAAGTCATCTCGCTGGCAAAAGGCTAATTCAAACTCAACATCGATGGATTCTTGTTTGAGCTTGATCGATGGAACGCAGAAGGTTGGATAAGGGATAGAAAAATAAATTGGTAATACATTGAGCGTTCCTTTTTGATTTATTGACCGCTTGAGAGAAAGCTTTGATAAAGTTAAGGTAATCCATTAATTTGATATAAGAGAGAAGGAGGTTCAAATTGAAGAGGCCACTACGGCATTGATCTAAAAATGTGTCTTGCTGATCTCATCAGAACTAGTTGATTGAAGATAGTTGAGCTGGATTTCAGACTACATTTGCAAATCTTTGTTAACAAATACTTGCACTAAAGTACTTGTTAGCTTAATTGACAAACATTTAACTTCTTGCTCACGAATCTCAACAATCGAAGCCCTTGTGAATTTTAGCGTGATCGCACAACGAGTGACAAGTTCAAATTGGCTATCCTTAAACATGCCAAACTTAATTTATGCATTTATATTGATTTCCACTACACACTCTCAATCTCTACCATTCTAATAACTTTCCATTCCACCCTTCCATTGTCTATCATTGCGCTCTTATCAATACTTTTCTCTTCTGTTATCGATTGATTTGTCTGTTTGCTTGCTATGCACTTTCTGTATGTAACCATTGCCTTATTTCCCTGTAACACTCTGTAAAGAAGGGACGAAATATGTAATTGATGAAATCCTTGTTTCCTCTCAATTTCATTTTGAATACAAAAATGTCTAAGGGGTAATATCTAATTTTGAACAAAAACATATTCCATTAGAAGGACGACATTTTAGCGATTTCTACACAGGCGGCTATAATGTGCACCCTTCTTCAAAAATACGATTTTTCAATATGAATCCATTTTTCAGTAGAATTAACCAGTTGGAATATCATATTTTGAGTGAAATATTTTGTAAAGTCATCAACTAAAGACGATTTAAGGAACAAGTTTAAACTACACTGTAGAAATTCTTAACTCTCTAATCCAATTCCAGTAAAAAAATGTGCAATAACACTGGCTTTAGTTGGCTAATTGATATACTTTAAAACCTAAAGGATCCAAGATAGAAAGTTCACTTTGGAATCAGCATGCCTAGAAATGTGGATTTGGAGAAGAATGCGACAGATAACACGGAAAGACATGAAGACAAAAAAGAAGTACTCCAAAAAATCAGAAGAAAGAAGAATTAGATTGGACATATAATATGCGGTGAAAGAATGGTCAAAGGAATTATGGAAGGTCGATTTCTAGGGAAACGTGGAAAACCAGGAAAAGGGATGTTAGACAAATTCAAACCAAACACCTATAGAGAATTGAAGGACAGGGCAGCAAAATGACAAGAAAGGAGAAAATGGATGCCATTAAATTGAACCTGCCCAATAACTCATTGGACAGAACACTATAGACA
Organism: Parotoplana pacifica; assembly: GCA_034780595.1. NCBI lineage: Eukaryota > Metazoa > Platyhelminthes > Proseriata > Otoplanidae > Parotoplana > Parotoplana pacifica. Next base: position 3,880 of record JAUYWI010123905.1, on the reverse strand, counting down.
CTAGACATTGTATTGGCAATTGGCAATTCTCTAATAATTGATGTAAGCAGAAAAAACAACGAATTATTCTTAACATTTTATGGTTTTCTTAACAGTAGGTACTTGACTTACATTAAAGCAATCCACCACTGCTTACTGGCCATGTGAGCAGCTACAGAAGTCAATGATAAGGCAATTAAAGTGATTACTGGTGTAATGACAACTGGTCCGATAAACCGGATCAACACGGACATAATGCCACTAAATCCAATAAACATCTGCAGCTGTGAACCAACCATTAACATGCCTGAAATCTAAAAAGGTAAAATTGTAGATATCTTTTTATTAATTTATCAATGAAATATATGCATTCATAATTTCTTACATATCCCAATCGTATTTCCATTGATTCTGAATAAATGGTTTCATTGGAAACATTGCCTAAAACTGGAAATATTTTGTTTCTTATATCTGTCAGTTATATTATTTTGTCATTATTATTTCACCATTTCAACAACTAAATTCAAGTAAATAAACCATTTTGTTTTTCAAAAATAACTATCCATTTTCAACGATCTTTTAGAGCCCATCGTCAAGGATGAGCTTTGGACACAACAGTCAATGCCATATCTGACCTCTTTTTATTCAAAGCCAGATAGCTTATTTACTTGAAACGTGAAACATATATTGTCAGACACTGATGGTGATTACGTGTGCCAAATAATTTTATCAAGATCAAATTCTCCTTCAACTCCTATTTCCTGATATATAGTTGGTCTAAACATTAACTAATTTTGATAAACTTTTAGGCAAGAAGGAAACATCCGTTTTCAGAGACGCCAATACTGCATACATAGCAACAAACATTTGTTACATCTTTTCCCCTCAAAAGACCATATGTATATAACCTTATTTACTATACAGATGTACATATGTATATATGAACTTTCATTTAAACAATTTTCTATTTTAACAATTGATGATAATGACACCAAGCATAGCAAGAAACAAGTTTTACTAACGAATTCAAAATCACTACATTTTTGAGTATATGACGACTTGAAACCTTGGTTACCATACATGAACTTTTATTTTATCATTGTCCATTTAGTAATTATTGCGTGGCATCTCTCATGTTTGTGTTCTTTTTCTCATTTTGTCTTTGATAAGATCGAGTTATTCGAGGTACGTCGTTTTGTCCATTCGAAGATAATTTCGGAAACCATACGGAGAGTATTTTAAATCTTTTACCAAATTAACATCCGATAAAGAATTCCGCTTTAAAAACCAATTTTTGGTCCACTCTCGTATTCTATGCTATTTTTTTTTTCATTTTTTAATATGCAATTTGCAGCAATTGATAACAAAATGTTTTTATCCATTAATAAAACGTAGGCTATTGTAAAAATTTGTTGAAAATGGTAAAACCCAAATTGTCTGACACGATTTTTCTTCTGTACACTAATGAGTGTAGATATGTCGATAGTGTTATTAGTTTATTAAAATCTTCTAATGATCGTTTTGATACCACAATACCACAGAGCAACAAGATGTACATGAAGCTTTCGATAAAATAATTTGTAATAACAATATTGATTTTATTAATATTAATGGTCTTTCTGAAACTACATACATTTGCTCTATTGTTAACACTTTTTGTATAGAAAGAAACAATTTAATTACATCATCAAACAAATACATGATATTGAAAGTAATCCATTTTATAATAATGATATATGATGTATTGATTGTCAAATAGTTACACCACATTCTATCACTTATAATACTATCAATTTTCTCAAAACAATAACTATTTTAAATAACAGATTTAGTAATACTAGTTCTGGTAGACTTCCAAAAGCCTACCGTAGTTTTTATGTTAAAGCCAAGGTTGAAGCCATATTTTTAGACATTTATTGACAGTTAAATATGTATAATATGTTGTGGAGTGATTGATTGCTTGATGGACGTACATATGTTAGCTATATTGGGATTAATTTTGTTTAGGAATTGGTTGAGTAAATGACATGAGTCACTGCGTATAGTTCTGTGTTGTCTCGAGAGGTCTTGTACCTATTCACTAATACATATTAGGAGGAGGGGTGTTGAGAATTGGATCATAGATAAAATGTTGAATTGTATCTGAAACTACGTTTGAATGAATTGTTTTGATTGTTTGGTTGTAGGTATTATCAGCTAGGTCAAGTGATGCTTTTGATGGAAGTAGGTGTTTATGCTTGGTTATGATATTCTGTTTAAATTTGCGTTTAGGGTGTGTGTATTGAGATGTTGTAAGATGATGTTTATTAGGATGGTTTGATTTGTGTAATTGGGCAGGTATTTGTGTATTTAATGAGTGTCATGTGGTCATGTATGGTCAAATCCATCAGATGTAATCAAATTCAAAACCCACACTGAGAGGACTACCTTTTTTTTACAAAGGGCAGGGGCTACAACAACAACTTAGATAAAAAATTAAACAAATGATCAGAGAAAATAAAAACAATAGTGTTTGGACATTTTAGAGTTACTATTAAAACAAATAAATACATAATGAAAACATCTGAATCCCAAGCAGAAAGATCTTTTGTCATGATGGTTTAGGCAGACAAGTGAACAATATCAAAAAAACAATTTACATCTCAGTCTCTCTGATTTGGACTCAAATTTAAAACAACAGCATATTAGTTGTGAGCATAGAGTGTGATGTGTAGCTACCATTCTCAGGATCCGTTTACTCCTGTCCTTCTCTATCGGAGATAAATGAACGTGGTTTGTGATACCCGGGAGATGAAAACTGCGGAACTTTAAGAATAAAATATACATGTACTGATACATTATGCAGTATATCTACATAGTGTAATAAACAAAAGAAAATTAATTTTGAATATAATAAAAACAAAATCCACATTGTTACAATAATAAAAATTCTTTTTGAATGAAAAGATAATTTAATCAATTTTAGTAAGTTGCTGATAAGTAAAGAGTTCCTTCTATCATTGTAAATCTATTGAATTAAAAAAGGTCGCTGACGCACTATAGGTGAAAATAAAATAAAAATATTTCGGCATATAGCCTTCGTCAGAATAAACAAAGTCATTAACATAGAACAATAGATTAAAAATGTTGAACTCAACAGAAAAATTAATAGATATAAACATAGGTCGTCGAAATTATTAGATAGAAACTCGGAAGTAGGTAAGTGATATGTTTATAAAAACAAGGGTTAGAAAATGTTACTATGGCAAAGAATGTCTTTAAGAGAAGAATGTTTGGTATAAGATGGAAAGATATTGGTGATGAAGGTTTCCAAACAAGGGGGGTTGAGCTTGTGAATAGTAAAAAAAGATTAGAAGAAGAATAAGGAATAATAAGAGGAAGACTCGATGTAGAATAGAGAGAATTATTAAGACCAGAATGAATAGAAGTTTTAAGGCGAGAAATCCAGTTAAGTTTAGATTTAGAAATGAGAGAGGATGAAACAAAAAGATAATTTAATCAATTTTAGCCAGTTGGAGTTCCTTCTAACTATAACAATTTCTATCATTGTACAGTGTGCCCACTAGAAAACCAGTAAATGAAAAAATATACATTCTAAATAATCATTTCAAAATTTATATTTTATATGCAAACAAAAAAAGTATTTTCATAACAAATGTTCAAAATGTTTCAAAATTGACTAACAGCTATAAATGTAGAGACATCTGAATAAAGCTCACTGAGCTATACTGAATGAAATATACTGGTTTTCTAGTGGGCACCCTATAGAAAACAGGTTTAAATTTAGCGCTAATATTTCTTGCTCTCAACTCCTCGCTCCCGCTCTCGTAATCGTCTGATCACAGTTTCTTAAATGAAAGTTGCATTAACCCTTCGTATAACACTATTTTTTTATATGCGC
>JAUYWI010123894.1:0-10193 GCA_034780595.1 Parotoplana pacifica | reverse complement strand
CACACTGTGCTTCCGTAAGTTTGTGTGGCACCCACCGCGTCGTCATCCAAATGCGCTCTAAATCTTCGTTGAGGATATGAAGAACCATAGTAGGGGCTAGGTTTAGTTGTAAAGCAAGACGTCGCTTTGACAAAGTGTTGTCTTTTGCTACAGCAGCTATGGCATTCCTTCTGGTGTCACTGACGGGTCGACCTTGTCCAGGACTCCGCTGAAAACTATTGCGAGTGCCACTACTGAAGTCTTTCACGAGTTGCTGAATCTGTCGTAGATTTCCAGCTTCATCTGGCAATGGGGTAGTGAGAATATTATGAATTTCGACAGCAGTCTTACCGTATTGGTGTAAAGTAGAAATAGGGAAACACTTTCTATCGAATGTGCATTCCATGTCAACTGTTTAGATAGTTAACAATAAATTAAAGTTAGTTAAACCAATAACATAATTCCATAGATACATACCACTCTGTAGTAAATACATTTCTATACACTGAAATCATAGATCACAGACATCTTAGAAACATAGAGTAAGCAGGTACCACCTATTTAATGTAGCTATTAAGTATGTTTCTTCATTTTCTTTAAAAAACGCACTTAATTATTGTAATTTGAGCCTAAGGAATGATTTTCATTGCAGTATTCGCCTGTTGGTCTTAATGCTGTGTTCTCCTGTTACCCATGTCACGTGTGTCACAAGACCTTCTCCAGTACCGCCATCTTGCAGCATCACTACAGGGTCACGCATTCCGAGAGAGGTCACCCGGAGAGGCGGAAGTACAAATGTGATGTCTGCTGCCGTTCCTTTGCCAACCTGGCCCAGCTGACCACTCACCGTCGAGTGCACACGGGTAGGTGGTACACAGAGTGGCCTAAAGTCCAAAACGGACCACCTTAGTTGGGTCAGATTTAGAATTTATTGGGAAGGTATTAGAAAATTGGAAGTCTTATTGTATTTGTTGTTGTTTTTTTCTTCAAAAGTATTTGTTGAGGCCCAATATAGCCAGAACAGCCTATTATTAGCGAGTAATATAAATAAGTAGTATATTTTACCATAAGTAGACCCGTTTTTTATTACTACTAAAAAATGTCGAAAATGTGTTTATTTAATATAACAACAGAAATGAATGCAAAATGTCTGGGAAGATTGTCTAAACGGTAACCTTACTTACTTACTTAATTGCTCAGGCCTTGGAGGCCTCTCGTGCTCGCCATGTTCACTGTCCTTCTCCATCTATTTCTATCTGTTGCCCTTCTTTCGAGCGTGGGTAGATCGATCCATGTATCTTCTCTAATTTGATCTTTCCAGCGCTTAGGAGGTCTGCCTCTCCGCCTTTGGTTAGTGAAATCACCCTTGTACGCTAGGACTGTGTAGCTGCTTTCTGGTCTCCTAAGGACATGCCCGAACCAAGTTAACCTTTTTCTCTTTATAACATCAAGGATGGTTTGCTTAATGCCTGTTCTGTCAATTATGACCTTATTTCTGACTCTGCTGACAATAGTGAGGCCCAGTATTGATCGGAGGTTTTGGTGAATAAGAAGTTATCTTTATTCTCAGCAGTCTTGATGTTTTTTTTGTTTAGGATCACGGATGATTTGCTAGTGTCCTTTAAAATGTTGTCCATTTTTGTAACATAATTCGCTATTGTTCAAGATGACTACACCTCTGCCTTTGTTCGGTGAGAAATAATGAGGGCATTGTTGTTATTTAATGTCTTCAGGACGGCGAGGTGATCTTTGGAGAGATGATTTGGGGGTGTACGTTTGTCTAGAGCTCGGTTGAAGTGCACAAGGTGTGCTTTGAGTGTGTTGATGTCGGTGTCTTTATACCAGCGTCCCTATGTATACATAAAAACTCTATTATCCAGGTGTATTCTCCGGGGCCAGAGCTGCACTGGTATGCGACGGGTCCCAGGGGGCGAATAGCGAATGACCATCAGATATGGTTGTTAGCTGCGTTATAAACAGATCCGTCTGTCGAATAAGCTGTCCCGGACCAACAGCGGTGGCTTTATATCAGAGGAGAGGAGCTAGATTGTGATGCCTCTGGATCCTTCAAAACTCTCATAACTCCATGATGAAACCATGACAAGTCGGGTGTGTGTCGCCTTTAAATAAACCTAATCCTAGTGCTGGGCAGCAGCGGTATTTGTATCTGAAGTTGGCGGAAGAGCCAAACCATGGTCTTCGGTGGTTTCAGAGAATCAGGAGGCAGGCTAGTAACTCTGTTCCGGGCTCCTGTACTGCGGTTGGGGAAGGTAACGACACCTCCGATCTCGTGCCTTCATTTTCTCTCATTGCTACCGGTGAAGAGGCCAAGCCCGGACCTAGTATCCACGTTCATAATGACCCTGTAGCTTTAAGCCTTTATAGAAGTGCAACAACTGATGTGGGGCATGGGAAAAGCCAGACTGTCAGCCTTTAGAAAAAATCTATTGCACTGCACTACCTGGAATGTAAGAACCATGCTTAAGCCACAAAAGTTTCAACTTCTGCTTGGAGAGTTGGAACATATGGATATCGACATAACAAACCTGTGTGAGGTGGAGACAACCTCATTGTGTATGTATAGCGGAAGTAGCGGTGGGCATGCAGGAGTTCCTATTGTTCTATCGGGTAAAGCCAATAAGTGTCTAGTCAGTTACTCTACCATTTCCAGCCGCGTCGTGACTTGTCGACTCAGCACACGGCCTATTCCACTGAGGCTGGTCCAAGTTTACACTCCCACAACATAACATCCAGATTTTGAGAAATTTTATGGAGAAGTTCATGTAGCATTGGACTCGGTACCTGGGACGGAGATGTAAATCCTGATAGGAGAACAAGAAGATCCTGACTGCGGTATTGGAGGATACGATCTTAGAGAACGGAACTCACTCGGCGATAAACTGGCTGACGTCTGTAGGGTTAATCAGTTAGTTCTGACAACCACGCAGTTTGAGCGCCGAAACACAAGAGATACAGATGGATTTCACCAAATGGCATCATCAAGAACCAAATTGACTATATCGCTACACCGAGGCGGTTCCGCAAGTTCATCCTAGATTCGAAGAGCTGTTTGCGATATCGACCATACCCTAATACTGTCTAAGATCAGAATTATTCTATGGAAAACTGAAAATGCAGCACCAATTAACAGATACAACCTTGACGGTCTATCTGACAGGGAAATAGCAACATCATATGCAGTCGAGACGCATAACAGGTTCGAAGCCCTATTTAACTCAATTACTGACAGGACATTACCTGAGCAGTAGCTCTATTGTCCTCTTTTTTAAAAATAATCCTCTATTTTCATAATTTTTAAGAAAAAATTTTTTTTACTGGAATTTTGGATATTCTATCAAATATGCAGTCGTCTTCTTCTATTGGATCCATCCAACTTATCCCAAATCAAGTGCCTCCTAGCGAGGATGCTGCTGACTGACTGACGTTCCCTGATTGGCCTAACAATTTACGTAGTTGCATCTCTTATCTTTATATTTTCATTCTTGTTATCTATTTTTTACTTTGTCATAATATGCCAATATAGACGCTTAGTTAAGAATTGCCGAAAGTACTCGCACATAAATAAACTTTCAAATGAATTGTCTTGTTTGTTATTATATAAACTTTTTGTCTAAAGGTTTTTCTTTACCAATAGTTTTTCATTGTAAAAAATAATGAAGTTATTTTAATAAAATCTTTGACAAAAGGTATCTATCTAAATTTCACACACAGGTCTAGTTTCACATTGTGAACTTTTGTTTTTTTTGTAGATTTATAAAAATCGAGAAAATTAGACTGTGAATTTTATTTGAATTATCTTTGGTGTCCTCCTAATGTCATGTATTTCTATTTTATTTTTAGGTTTCAAAAGAAACTTGTATCAGATTTCCGCTCTGTCGATCCATCTAAGCCTGCTGAAATTTTATATCCTCTCTTCATTAGCACATATTATGAAATTCTATTATGTAATAAAGATAGAGGTAACCTACACATTTAAGTGATTTATACTTTTATTTATCCTTAGAAATACCATTGGGGGGTGCTTTTACAAGATGATTATCTTTTTTTAATTTTGTTAACCCTGGAATCTAGTAGACTACTTGGAATCAGCAACATTATTCTTCAAGTCATGTCTACTCAGTCAGCTGTTTTTTCTCTTACAAAAGGGATAATTATGGTTACCTCCATAAAAAATATAATGTTTTAATTTTTGTTGTGCTCACTCTATTTCACTGCCTTTGCTAGTCCATGTTTGGCCCACTTTTCCTTTCTAGTTATCGAGGTAGTTACCACCACACCATGACAACAGTCTAAGAAGTGTGCTAGCACCTTTTTTTTATTGTATACAGATTATGCAACTAATATTATTAGGTTTTTGTCTTATGATTATTAAAAGTCTAATTCGATGTTTTAATTCACTTACAGCTCGAGAATTCTATTCTATGAATGCTAATATATTTCTACAAGAATATGAAAGATATCCCCTAGTTAAGAAATTATTTTCTTCTTCTCCTGATGATATTAAAGCCTTTTTGTAAGTTTCATTTGAAAAGTAGCTCCCGTGACTTTTTATACCCATGCATCTTGTATTAAAGAAACTGTAGGTTTGACCATCTTTTTGACACTGAAAAGACAATTATAATAATTGTGCGTCATTAACAAATGCCAAAAATGTACATTCTGTGGTCACTTAAAGGGGTCAATGTAGTATTTTTCCTATGTTGAAAAATATCGGTAAAAAGTTATTTGATTCACTAAATTTAAACTACAAATGTCTAAAATTGTCATAAAAACTTTCTGGAAGTTTCACATTATTTCGGTTAATCGAAATTAACATTTTTGATCGTTTTAATTTTGATGCTCCCCATAGTTTTTCCTATTTCCTACATATAAAACGATAAATATATACCATCAAAATTAAAACTATCAAAAATATTGGTTTCAATTAATCAGATGATTTGAAACTTTCAGAAAATGAGCTGGGCGCATCTGTAGCATAAATAGTCCAGGTAGGGTTTGGTGACGGGAACCAGGTCCCAAGAGTTATCTCTCTGAATACGTAGTCCTTGCCTCGCAATAACCGGAATTGGACGTCGTTTACGTGGGTGTGGGCTTCAGGGCCCCTTAAATTGCCCTGACTATTGATGTTACAAAAATTGGCTTTGTCTTACGTTCACGCAAATGCATTTTTGTAAAAGATTTTATTTTTATTAAAATTATGATTAATCAATACTATTTGAAATGATATGTATAATACATAACTTTATAGAAGTAACTTAAATTATTTTTAAAGAGAATCCATTTCCAGTGGATGTAGGATCACTTCTAATTTCTTATAACATCAACAGCAGTCAGTTTTAGACCAATTGGAAAATCGTGAAAATGTGTTTTTTATAGATAAGAATTTAACATAGGAAGGGCCATTTAGAGCCACACTAGGCCACATCCACCACCCACGCAAAGATAGACGTCCAGTTCCGGCTAGGACTACTTATTGAGATAGCTAAACCTTGGCACCTTGTTCCAGTCGCCAAACCCTACCTGGCTCCCGGATTAATTAAAATTTGAAGTGAATCAAGCAGCCATTATTTTTTCAGCATAAGAAATATACATTGAATGTACTTTTTTTCATTTTAACAACTGGCGCTAGGGACGCATATATTTCTTACAAAAGAATGTTTATAGATCTGTGGCACAACTCACTATGGTATAATTGGTATTTGGTTACATGAAACCTTAGCTACGATATATAAAGTTTCATTTTAATCAATCTACTCGTACATCTATTAATTCAGTATTTTAATCCATTTTTGGCATCAACATAATTTTGTTTGAAATGAAATGATAGTTGACTAAAAAAAATTACGACAACCCTAAACATATTCGAAGACTATTTTGGTCACTCTTAATTGCGACCTCTTTCACTTATAAAAATGTGTAAAATGCACTTTTAATTTTAGGAAAGAACCGTTTGAAATTCGTTTATTGGCTTCCGAACACGTTATATTAGTCCAAACTATAAAGGTAAAATAATTTGCACACATTTCTTTGAAAATTAATGAACTTAACATGATATCAAATTTCCTGTGTAATTTGTAGTATAAAATAAGAAATAGCAAACCAAACAACGGCGTTACTAACATCCTATTCCCCAGAGTACCTAGTCAGGTTTGAACTGGGCACCTCTGGATTGAGAGTCCACTATTTTATATGTAGGAAATAGGAAAAACTATGGGGAGCATCAAAATTAAAACGATCAAAAATGTTAATTTCGATTAACCGAAATAATGTGAAACTTCCAGAAAGTGTTTATGACAATTTTAGACATTTGTAGTTTAAATTTAGAATAGATGCTTAGAACCATTGTTATACCTTCGGAAACCTACTGGAAATAGTCTGCTATGAAAAGCCTACTACTTATAAATGATCAGAAAAAGAAATGCGAACATGTTGAGAACTTGTAACAAATATTCACATAACTCATAAGCAGAAATACTGCTTCAGACAACAAAAATACCACCAACCAACCAAATACACCAGACTATCTCCTATAGTTTGCTGTGGATATAATAATGTTTTTGAAGTACTTATTCTTTGTACAACTCACTGGTTGTGTGGTTAAACACTGAACTCTCAATCCAAAGGTGCCGGATTCAAATCTGACAATGTACACTGGGGCATAGGATATAACACTAATATTTGGTTTAGTATTGCTTCTGTTTTATAACTTGATATATTTTGTTAATGTGCTACATATTAGTTTATTGTGTAATTGCTATTGTTTCATTTTAGAAAACTAAATGTGTTTACCTAACCTTGTTGATGCAAAAGTACTTAAAAATAAAACGTAAGGAAAACATTTTTTTCTAAACAATAATTGATTAATTCATTAATTAAAAATCATTAAAATGCTTCTAAAATCCACAAGAAACCAAATCTTTTAGTTTAGAAGACACACAGTATCTTAAAGTCTGTTGTTTTCTCCATCTTTTTATTCAGCACCAAATTTAATGAAATTGGATTAATTTTCATACAGGAATTAAAAACCCACTGTCAGATGTTATGTACTGTTATTTATATATATGTAGTAACATTTTTTACAAATTTATCAATGTAACTTTATTAAACCTTTTAAAAAATACACATTTAAATAAATTCCTATTAGATTTGCTACAATTTTTTTGTTTTGAAAATTCTGGATCAAGTAATAAATTGTGGATAAAATCAGCATAATTACTTTAAAATCATTTTAGTTTTCTCACACATGCCTCGACAAAATTTCTTATTAATTCAGGTCACAAATATAGCCTTGTCTAACTTCTTTCGGGAAATTATTTTGTTTACAGTTCCTAACAATTTTACACAAATTCTATATTTTAGTTTTAAAGTATTCTGCTGAAACTTCTGGGAGTGCATCAAGCAGCAATTTACAGCAACTGGCAAAAACTGTTCCCGCGTTACGCAATTTAAAAGACGCACTAGACAATTTAGAACATAGCTCCATTCTCCCACGTAAGATACCTTGGTACCTACAGAATTATTTTTCTGGTAAGCACTAAGAGTATTTTTACTACCCTCACGCTATTCCATCTTCTCACCTTAGGGTCAGGAAAATTGAGTTTGATTTACCGTATCTAAGAATGACAATGTACGATCTCATTTAGAAACATTGTTTTGGTTTTGGATTGAATTCTTATTTTCTTTGAAATTCAATCAATTTGATTCTTTATTACTTGATTTTAGCTTTACATTTTCTTCCTTGATAGCATTTGCTTCGAAAATTTTAACCATAGATAGTGTAATAAGTAAGGATTGTTTTAACTTTTAAAAAAATATTAAACTGAAAATTGTAGAGTATCAAATTTAAAAAATGGAATTTTTAGATTTAAATTATTAATTCCAAAACATTCTAAAAGTGCGTTACAAATTTTTTGAAAATGGCGACTTCCTATAGAAATCTTATTAACATTTATTGAGGCACTTATTTTAGATCTACTCAAAAGATCTTGTAATTAGCACTAAAACAATTTTAGAACTGTTGTTGATAGGTAAGCACTAACAGCTAGTGATATATTTTTAGCACCTAAGTTACTTGTCATGCGTCTGAGTGGTGGCGGAGATGTTTCTGGCGTAGTGACTTGTGCCCAGGTATGCCCCCGAGATCTCACTATGTTGGCTGCTGGGTGTGAGGACGCTTCAGTGCGACTTCATTCATTGGTAGAGCGTGCACAGTTCTGCGATGCACCGGGGTTGATTGACCTGTCAGTTAGCGGAGACGTTTCCCGTGCATCTGGTTCGGGTCCTGGCCGAGCTAGGGCCATTTGCACTCAGCGGAGGGGGTCGTCGGGCGGTCGTACTCCGACTCAGGTTGTGACTTTGAGGGGTCATCTGGATCGTGTGACTGACCTCGCATTCACTCAACACCCACGCTATCTGTTGTCATCCTCAGTGGACAAAACAGGTTGGCCATTGAATTTGATTTAAAATCTCCATTGACTACTATTGGATCGGGTAGATGCCAAAAAATGGTATGCACTTTTGATTGTTTTAGTTCGTTTATGGGACATCAAAGATAGGCAATCAGTTGCAGTGTACAGAGGTCATCATTATCCAGTTTGGTCCGTTGCAGTTTGGTAAGTGCAAATTTTACTAAAAATTTAAACAAACTTTTTATCTCTATTCGAATCTGCTATAAACATTGTTTTCTTCTAAATTATGTCTCACTAAAAATGTGCTTCGGAATGACTGGACATTCTCTTCATTGCTAGGGATGAGGATGTAACCTGATGTTCTGATACAGCATGAGTGCCCTTTAATAAAAAAACAGGCTTCCAAGTACTTTTTTGCCAATAGCTTCTTCTTTTTCTCTTCTTATGCAAAATTGGCAAATTTTCTTTACTTCTATGCTTTGATATGAAATATACGAACATTTTATATTATTTAGGCAATGATTATGCCTAGCTGATGAGGTTCTACAAGGCCGAAACAGCTGTCCTGAGCTATCATTTGCGAGTAATATAGATAACTAGTATATTTTTATCAAAGTATACCTGTTTCTTTATTATTGCTCTTAACTACATTTAAACATCATAGGCTTGTATTTCTAAATTTTATTTGTTTTAATATTCTATTATATGAAGTAATCTTCATTCATTGCCATAGACTTGTTACCGCTTATTTAAAAAATTGCATGTCAATGATGCTTTTTTCTTCATAATTCTACTGAATTCTTATTTCGTCTGGTTTTAATCAAAATATTGACATTCAAAAGTTATGTAGGTACATTAAATTTAATATCATTATGATTGTAAAAAGCAGATAATATGTATTAACATTTGTATTTTTTCGACACAAATATCAAAATTGAATTGAGACTATGAATTACAGTTGGAGTCAATCCGCCACTTTCTCAATGATTTCATATCAAGAACATATATTTATCAAATGTATAATATACATATAATTCGAAAAGTATTCTATGATATTCTATCTATGATTTGAAGCTCAATAAAAAAATCTATGAGGTAGATATGAAAAAAGTATAATTTATTTATGGTATTCCTTTATATATTTTACATACATTTACAATGCCTATCAAAGCAAATCAACTTATGAAGTTTAAAAGTGGCCCAGGCAGCTAGAGACTACAATATTCCACGAGGCACATTGAGAGATCATCTGATGAAATTTATTCTTGATGGAGATAGCGTAATTCTAACCACGAAAAAACGTAGAGAACAATCAATGGTATTTACCAGTCACAAGCAGAAACTTAAGCCTCTAGAGTTCTGTATATGGCAAAGAGAGCTTTCCCCACATTAGTTAATAACTCACAAGTAAGAGTCTTTGAATTTGCTAAAGCATTGAATCTAAAAGTACCTAAATCATGAATGACAATAAAGCTGCTGGAAAGCAGTTGTATTTAGCCTTCCGAAAAAGATTTCCGAATATCAGTCTTAGAAAAGCAGAAGTTTTGTCTACTGGCAAGGCTCTGGCTTTTAATCCAACAAGGATACATTTTTATTATGACTATTTGAAAGAATTATTGGAGGGTGCAGATCCCAGATTAATATTCAACATAAACGAATCAGGTCTTTCAAACGTACCGAATTATTCTGGAAAACTATTGGCATTGAAGGGTTAATCGTCATAACTGCGTTTATTGGTCCGATAATAATCCCCACGAAATTTTAACAAATGAGCTTAATCTACCT
>JAUYWI010123883.1:0-10194 GCA_034780595.1 Parotoplana pacifica | reverse complement strand
CTAACCCGCAGTCAAAAGTATGTCTGTATCATGTTCAGGTACAAATTGGCAGTTACAGGGCCTTCAAAAAAGTTAAATGTCATTGATTTATTTTTAGTTTAAAATCAGGCGTTACTTAAAATTCACCCTGTATGTAGGATGAAGCATTATGCGTTTCAAATGCCTATCATTATTTCTGTATTGTCTATCGGTTGTTGGTATTAATTTCTTCATTTTTGATTGTTTTCAATCATATTTCCGCCAATGAATAAAATTTGAAATTATTTAGATGACCGATATTTCCCTCGATGAAATCCCCTATAAGTTCTGTTAATTGTTTTGTAAAATTGGCTATTAGTTTCCTTAAAATTGACATAAAATAGTTTGTCAGTCAACCGGCATGTGTTTTTATTGCTCAAGAGAAGCTATTGTTATTTCGTTCATATATCTTTAATAGATGTAGAAAGCATCAGATTTGGAGCTTACATAGACAACACAAGACCTTACTCTTTTTGAGATCAGAATAGTTCTGATGAGTGAAAATGTTATGTCATTTGCCTATATAGTCGCCTCCTGATTCTAACTGTTAGATCTTTCCTAAAGTTGAAGCACAACTTTGCGAACAACTTAAAGTTCTCACTAATTTTGGAATACGAGATGTCATCGTTCTGAAAACATGAACTGGTAAGGTGATCAGTGATATGCATTTAGAATGATGACAATTTATTTGATTTTATTTGTAACCAGATTATAGTCTCTATTATAGAAATATATAATTATCATTTATAAATCAAATTAATTCCTTATTCGAGTAACATCAGTTACATGATTTCTGCACCTTAGGATGTGCCCTTCTCCGAGAATATATCGCCTACACTTATTGCGGAGCAAACACCATTCACGATATTGCCCCCAGCCACAGAAGAATCGGTTTCAGTACTGACTGCAACATTTACAGCCCCAATACCACCGGTTGCCCGAGGCCCGAAACCACCAGAACCAGTTAAAACTGTGGCCAAACTTTCTAAAGAAATTAGCCTTAATGATGCTGTAATAGCTGAAAAAGTAGGGCTTCGTATTTGAGGCCAAGTTTAGATATTTTGTTAGTTGTTTCTATTTTGTTATGTTGATTTTCAGTTCAATTTATATTTTCTCTGTGTATACAGACCTATACTTATCTATTTTATTTATTGTTTTTTCCCCTATAAATTAAGCCTCTGCTGTTAAAATCGGGTTTGTATTTTTTGGAACCATAGATCGAGCAGCGTATTGCTAGGACGCTCCTAATATTAGTTCGTGTATATCATCTTGTGCACTTTTCTTTCATTGCTCTAGCCTGTCAAGTACAAGTCCAAGACGCATGTTAGCGCCTGTTTTCCAGAACACGGTCCAAATGAAGACTGCCAGAGACGTCTTGAAATATTGGGCAAACTCTATCGAATGCACAAGGATCTGGAGGAAAGAGTTCGTATTTTAGAGGTAAGTGTAGAGTGATCAAGTTTACTGATACACGACCCCAGATTAACAAGTGATTTTTTCACTTCAGCAATAATATGATTATTACATCTTTAGCTTCCAGCTTAACCTTTATTGAACTTTTTCATATTAAAGACCAAATGGTCAAAAACTGTGTTAGCTCAAACCCTAAAATAAGTGAAATTACTTTTAGGTGTTGGCTCTCATTATACAGTCTATGACAAAATATAGTACCTGATCATTTTATCCGAATTTATTAATTTGTTTATTTTTTGAATAAATGTGCATATGTATTAATACAGAAACCATTGCTATAATGAATAAATGTTCATGATAAAGATAAATATTCACAAAAAGTTCAATCAGTACCTACTTTATAAAACCTCAATTGGCATTACGAAGTGCTTGAGTTTGTTTATCGGATACATTATTTTGTCTTAAGCTGTATATGAATGTTATTGTGTTTTTAGATAGGTGATTTTTTAAAACATTAGAGTTAACAAAGTCAAAATTCTATAATTTCTATTTGTGGAAATTACTTGTATTAGCTGTTCAATGTCCCTTCTTTTTTCTTTAAAGTTTGGTACTCAAGAATTTGAATTTATAGTGTTTATTTTCTGATGTTTACTGATTAGATAGCTCTACAATTATGGGTGTAATTGGGGTGTTTTTTTTGTCCAATGCTGTACTATTCTTGGAAAAGTATTGTTTAATGTTTAATAAACTTTATTTTGTAGTTTGAATGGATATTAAATAGGACAGAATTAAAAAAAACGCTTTAAAATCGGTAATTATACGACAATAAAAAATGATATCAAATTCATGAAAACAACAGTTTTAAGTGTATTATTAATTTTTTGATCAAAATCTATAAAATACATTCATAATAATATTTTTCTAAAAAAATCGGCCAAAAATACTCACTATTTTATGGGTTATAAAAAATATTTCAATTTCCTTCAATACCTACATATATGAGATACGTTACTATCTTTAAATTAACAATAATTTTAGCATAAGTTTAATTAATGTTTAATATATTTAACTCAAAATACATTAACATGAAAAACATTTATATGTTATGTAAAACGATTATTAAAACCACTAGGCAAGGCTATCGGTCAAATTACCGTTGACTTAGATTCTTTTTCTCCTCTTTTATTTCCAGCCTCTATGACATGTAAAAAAATATTTTAAACTTATTCATGTAATTATTCGATTTCTTAAAAAATGACAATATCCTCTGTCGTTTTCTTCCGCTTGAGCCGCCACCTCAGGTGAAATCTTCTGGAAACCACTTCTTCGTAAACTTTTTAGCTGTAATTGTACTTTTATATCTTGCTTTTGCTCATCGCTGTTTGCTCAATTAACAGTGGGAGAAAGGGGACAACTTAAAGTAGAGCCATTTTAATTCTTTATATTTTTTTTGTTTGTTTTTGCAAGTGAATTGATGATGTGCCTTTGCTTTTGATAAAAGGAAGAATAAATAATATTTGGCTAAGATAGACTCTACCTTTTATTGACTGTACATGGTTGTGTGAATAGTTATTGACAATTTTCTGCTGGTAAACAAGTCGTTTTCCTTGGAATTTTATTGAGGCATATTATTTATTGGGATTCCAGACAGCGAACATGTATGAGCTTGTCAACTTCAGCGAGGCATGTAGTCCTCCGCTTTTTGATGAAACTGAAAATAAATCATCTACCCAGCAGCCAGATGCGGTTGCTTTTTGTCTCTAACCGAATTACCGCTCTAAATATTTGATAATATGAAAATCTATCAGTTATTAATATCTCTAAAGAAAATGTTCCTCAATTATTTGGTGCTGCTACTACTCACACTACAAGACATGATGTTAAATATTAATTAAATCCATAAAGACATTTCTTCTTCTGGTGTTTCAAGAACTTGTGGATAAGAAAAAATATAATAAAATTTGCTTTATAAAATAAATAGTAGTAATTAAATTATATTTAATGAAATTTTCTATACAGTCTGATTAAATTTTTAACACATTATGTGATGCTTTTTGTAGGAGTTGATGAACACCAAGGCTAGCCTCGAAGATTTGGAGAAAGTTAAGGTGCCTGATGAACTGTTAGACATGATTGCAAAAATGAAGGACGATATTCAGTGGCTTATTGACCAGAAAAATGTGGTAATGTTATATGTATTTACCTCTCTACACTGTAAACAAAAATCCGTAAAAAAACAGACAGTAGTCCGGCATTTTGTTTCACGGACAACTCTCCGTTTTTTACTGACTTTTTTTTACAGTGTATGATATAATTCATCAAACTAATAATTCTTTTTTTGCTCATTGACATTTTTTATGAATATTTGTTGCATTATTCAATTAATAGTCTTTCAATCTAGAAAGGTTTGTTTTTAGTAATTTTATCTTTGTAATAAACACTTTTATTTTACAATATTATTCATCCTTATCAGTAGAGGTATAGGCATGATTTTTTTGTGAAAATACATACATACATAAGTACCTAGCAGGATTCAAATTAACCTTTTTCTCTGGTTGTTTTTCTTTAGCCGTTCGGTTCTCTTGATATGACTTTTACACAAGTAATGGTTCTAATTTTATGTTGTTTGTTGTCTGATATAATTAGCATTGTGTTGTTGTTGTTATTATCATTTATGTTAGGTTATGTTGTGAACCAGCATGTTAGCTATACCTATGGCCGTCATGTGAAGCACATGCATGACATGAAACTTTGGAAAAATTTTAAAACAGAAGTTATTAAGGAAACGGGATCAACCATACCAGGTTAATAGTTAAAAATATTCACAATTTGGTTAAACAATTCTGAAATAAGAAATTGTTAAATATACATATTATGTACGGTTGATAACAAATTAACAAGTAAGTATTCTGTTAGCTTAATAAATTATCCGATTTTTACTTATATGACAATCTTTTAAATTCGATTTTTATGTTAAGAGCAATAATAAAAAACAGGTATATGTACTTTGATAAAAATATATTACTTAAATATATTACTCGCAAGTGATAGCCCAGGACAGCTGTTTCGGCCTCAGCAAGGCATAATCACAGACTGAGCAATATAACATCTTCGTATATTTCATATCAAAGCATAAAAGAGAAGAAAATTTGCAAATTTTGCATAAGAAAAGTGAAAACAAGATTTTCAGAAGAAATATGCTGGAAAACCTGTTTTTTTTAATAAAGGACACTCACTCTGTCAAAGCAGGTCCTGGCCAAATAATGTATTGGTTCATATTTCCTATTTTTGCTTATATGACAATCTTTTAAATTTGATTTTTTATCTGAGCTTTCTGAATACTACCAAAAGGGAACCAAATCTACTAAAAATAATTTAAAATTTCAGTTGTTTTTTTAACATTGACTACGCTAGAAAAGAATGTCCTGTAGCTAATCGAAGCTCATAGCAATATCGAGGGTGTCAAGTGTCTTAAAATTGGGTTTAAAACGTAGTTTTCTTATTGAAATACCTATTCATTACAAATTCTATGTTTGGTACTTTTATATCAGTTTCAACCACGGAGCATATATCGACGTCTAAAAAATGTTCAATATGGTTTCAACATATTGAACATTTTTTAGATATACTTAGTAGATTTTAGTTTTATAGTTTTCAAGCAAGCAAGCAAAAGTTTAACAAGGCAAAAAAGGAAAAGAATAAAGACAAACAAAAGAGAACCGCAAAATAGAAGAAATAAATTAAACTTCCCATAATAAAAATTCGAAAAATAACCCTTCTTCACATTGAGTCCGGATATGGACTAGCCTTGAAGATTTGGAAAAAATTAAGGTGCCTGATAAACTCTAAGTTCTCTTTTAGGTTATCTTTTTCTTTTTTGTCTTATTAAGCTTTTGCTTTCTGTACAACATTTAGTATTTTTCTTGATTTCTGTATACCAATTTAATTCCTTTTGATGATTTTTGTAGAATGAAATCTTTACTGCAGCAAACATACAAAATTAAATAACAATAATTTAAAAATTAAAATTTTTTAAGCCTTCGACAGATTAACACCATAGAAATGAATATAATCTAACCATAAGATGTGTATAATTATGGCTTCAACATAAAACAACAACGTTTCAAGATCAAATCAAAACTATATAATCATATGCATCTTGTTCTACACCAAGTTGAAGCATGATAAGATGGTCAGTCAAGCTTGGCGATTGAAAGAAAGTATTATCTAGTTTATCCGAAATCCAAAATCCGTAGAACAGTCCAATCCGAAATGAAAAATATAAAGTAAATAAAATGCAAAACAATAACAATAAATTTTGTGCGAGATCTAGGACACTCAGCGGTGTGTTTTAACCAGTTTTATGTGTACACAACCGTCACTCTTCCCATAATCTAGTTATTATTTAAATTGTAAAAACCTAAATAAACACTAGTTGAATTAAAAGATAGTTTAAAGTCAACTTTGGAGATGATGGAGTCATTAGATTTATACCAAGAATTTAAATTTCTTATATCATCCTTTATTTTTAAAAGGTCGGTTTATTTCCCTCTGACAGGGAGTCGCCGACCCTCTTTCTTTCCAACTGGCCACACCAACCAATCTTCCAGAGCGTTCTACATATATTCATGTTCTATAAGCTTCAATCCAACCTTTCGACATTCTCTCACTGCCAGGTCAACTTTGGGCGCCCACTATTCCTCGTCCCTTACACTTCGAGATTCCATGCCCTTTTTACACCACTATTCTCTCCTTTCTTAGGAAAAGACCACACCATCTTAGACAGCTACGTCTCACTACCTCTACAATGGACTCTCGCAGTCCATTGAAGAACCAATTGATAAATAATACGAAAAAATATTATACTTGTGGTTATTATAAGGAATATTATTTGGAAAAAGTACATTGCTGCAGTTTTTTGTAAGTCTACCGGAACTAATATTACTAAATCTCTTGATTAAAATACTTAATGTTCTGGGAAAATTGATAGTATAATAAATGTAACAATTTGACAATTATTACAATATCTATCATTATACGTTTGATAATTTTTATATTGATGAATTTTTGTATCTTGTTAATTTCTGTTTAACAATTGTTTTTGTGATGTTTTTTCGTATTTGAAATTTCTTTTTCAAAATAATATATGATTGAGAAAGGTACTTCGTACAGAAATATTTTGATAAATTTACTTTTTTTAATTAATTAATTTAGGTTTTTACAAAGTTAGATACTATTTTATTCATTTAATTGATTAATGAAGATTGACATAAAAGCACGAAAACAAATTTTGTTATTGGGCACCTAACTAGATCGCTTCGCATGCTGGTAAATCGGATATTGAAAGCCCAGCCATCCAAATATATTTAAACTACACAAAGATCAAATTACACTATTTTAAGATAAAGTTCATTATCTTTTCAGGACGATGAAGCCATGCAACGGATTCGAGAAGCTTTCAGTCGTCTCCAGGCGGAACTGGATCGTATCAGCGCCCTTATGGATCAACTAGGCCTTGATAGCAGTGATATGTTTAAAAAGATCAAGGTAAGATATCTGCCCTTATTTTCTATTGACCAAAGCATAGCAAAGAACTAAGTATTTTATCGCTGTAGTATAAAAATTACGAAAGGTTAGAAAGATAATTAAAATATAATGTTTTATGTAGATGTATTGAATGTTGTTTATTCTGGTCCAAAAAATAATTTTGTTTAATGGAATTAAACGTTGATCTTTATAAACTACGAGCCCATTGAAATAACAAAGTTTTTATTTCCAAAAATGTATTTTATTAAATAGTATGAGATCATCTATCAAATTGTAAAATCAATAGTTCATAAAATAAAACAGTCTTTTGTTTCTTCAGCGCTAATATTGATGTAGATTAATGATTGGACAGTTTATTTTTTTAATTCTAAAAAGAAAAAGAAAAACCAAAAGTCTAGGCAATATTTTTATTAAGATATGTTTCGTCAGTGAATTATAGTTTACAAATAAATGAAAAGTTTTTTTAAAAAGGGCAGACAATAATTATTTACGCAGACAAAATTAATTGAACAATTGACGGGAAAATGTTTTCCTTTTCTCTTTAGAATTAAAAAAATTACTTTATCCACTTTTTACCATAAATCAATATGATTTCAAAGTGTTATTGAAGTCATTTTAAGACGTTTTATCAACTTTTCACTTAGGAAGTTTTGTTAGGGACACAA
Source organism: Parotoplana pacifica (assembly GCA_034780595.1). Classification (NCBI taxonomy): domain Eukaryota; kingdom Metazoa; phylum Platyhelminthes; order Proseriata; family Otoplanidae; genus Parotoplana; species Parotoplana pacifica. Next base: position 2,551 of record JAUYWI010123883.1, on the reverse strand, counting down.
CTACGGCACATAGAAAATATTTAATTTTACAAATTTATGCCACATAGCTATGAAATTATGCTTATTTGACCACATGAAACTTTAGTTATCATATTTGAACTTTCATTAAATGAGTTTTACACACTTAGCAACTGTTGCTTGGGGGACTAACAGACTAAACAAAAATCTATATATCGTATTTTTATCCAAAGTGGTCCAAACTATTTTTTAAATGCTTAAACTACTAGATACACATTGCTTTATACCAGCAATTTCCGTCTGAAAATAACCCATTTACTCTGTTTCTAAATGTTTATAAAAAGTAGTGTTTCTAAAATACTTAGGTACTGTTTCCTATTTACATATGTACATACATTCCATTTAAATGAAAATAAATTTAGAAAGGATTATAGTTAAGGTTTTGAAATAATATTATTGAAATTGTTTGACACTTGTATCTTTAAAAAAATTAAATAAAAGTTAGATTTACCTTTAAAAAAATATTTGATGCTTGTTAATCTGTATTATTAATTAAAAGTTGAACTGATCAGATAAACTACCGAATAAAAATGAGAGAAACTCATGGAAAGTTCTGTTAGAAGCTGAAATTTTAAAACTACAGATTAAAATTAGTCAAAAACAAACTTTTTACTGATTTTTATGAATATGCAATAATGATTTTACAATATTATATTAAAAAGGGGTAAGTTTCAAGTAAAATATTTCTGGTTTTGTGTTGATGGTAAAAAACACAAAAGAAATTTAGCGATGCCTCCATATTAAAAAGAATAAAACATATCTATTTTTTATTCTTTTAAAGTATCTTTTTATATGAAAAAGTGCATGAATGGGCAATTTTTGGACACATAACTCGCGTACTATTATATATAATAAATTTGCAAACTTTGTTTGCTATAAATTATAAGTTTTTTCTATATACTAAGTAGTGTATGTAAATAAGAGCAATATGCAATTTTATTACTTATATCATGATTTAATGTTTAATTCTCTACCAAATAGAAAATTAAAGCGACCCAGAAGGTACTAGTTGTTCGGAAAGAATATTTTATTTGCACTTGCACTACTTGAAAGGATCACCAACTAATTGCTTTTAGCTTGCTGTTGTATGTAGATGGATCATATTTTAAATTAAAATAAAGTACTTCGGGCATTTTATTAACTCCATCAAAGGCAAGTTACCTTCATATAATTAAATTTAATTGTTTCAGTGCTTCCGAAAGTTCGGTATGATGTTGATTAAACTTTATTTAATTATTTGTGCTCCAAGTACACATTTTATAGCTAATCTGATATTATTTCATTTTAAGTTGAATACTAATATATTTAAATTAACGAATTTTATTCTATGCATCGAAAATAGAGTTTACTTTCTCATACATAGATCATTCCATAAAGTTTTACTTTATATACCATGAACTACTTACCAATATATGGCATAGAGAATTACTTTATATGGCATTGAGATATATAATTTTATGCTATTAATATAAAAATTATGATAAAGTATAATACTACTTGCAAGTAATGTTGTACATAAAATCTTTTTAAAACTAAAAATACCAAGTTTAAACTCATAAAAACAGATTGTTGCGTATTATTTGAAATTCTCCCAACGACGACAATTTTTTTTATATTACAAAATGTCATTGAATTTCCAATGACTGCATAGAATAAAATTACGTATAGTCATTTATAAAGCACTTTATAATTTTTTTAGAAATAATTATTATACAATTCTATAGAAATTGATATAAAATTGAGTCAATGTGTTTCAATATGTTTATCGTATTAATTTTAATCATTTTAGACCTCACTCTATTGCACAACTCTGTTTATTGGCACCTAACTTTTATCAGGGTAAAATCCAAAAATATTTAGTGAAATAATCAATAGATGTACAGCCAGTAAAAATTTAATGTCTACCTTTTACATACTAAATCAAAACTAACTGTTTCTTTCTTTAAATAAACACTAACTAATTTACAATAGTCGACATTTTAATCATTGACAATCAACTTTTAAAAGTCGGAAAATCAAACATTGCATTTTTTAATATATGATATTTTGAAAATGTATTTAGATATAGGCATTATACAAAATGGAACAGAGTTTGATATGAACAAATATAATTTTGAGTCAACCGTCAAAAGTTAAAATGTCATAGAAAGTCTATACCTACAGATTAAAACTTCACAGAAACAATTAAAATATATATATATAAGTCAAGCTAGCGATGGTAGCAACATAATACAAATAAAGATATTTTAACCAAAAGAAAGGTGAAAACATGTAAAACATATAATACGTAACGTACGTATATTATGTAATTATATACATCCTTTTCTATACCCAAACTGAAGTACGATATTATGGTCAGTCAAGCTCCGTGTGTCAATATAGAAATTCAAATGTGTACATAAATGGTTAAAATTGAATAAATATAATACTATACACTAGACCAAAAAAATGGAAATCCTAATATTATTGATTAATTATAACTATCAGAGTGTACACATTAGTATACGTTACGTAATTATATCACACGAAATTA